>JARQOD010002068.1:49083-84376 GCA_033576555.1 Oophaga sylvatica
CGATTTTTGTCTTATGAATACCGTAATCGGTTTTCCCCCACTTTTCAGTGGTGCCGTCGGTGGGTTTCTGTCAGGGCCCGCGGCATTTCCCTGGAGAAGACCCCGGCGGTCACGTCCGGACTCTTGGGGCCCCGTTTTTTTTCTGGCGGAAAATCCCTTTTTTCGCGATAACTGCAGGACTGCAGGGTAACCCCCCCGTAAAACCATCCGATATCACGCCGGGGAAGAGGTAACCAGCTGTGCTGCGGGGGGTTTTGATGTAGAGAGCGGATGTCGTGGGACACCGTTTGGGGATGGTGGACAGGGGTATTCTGTTTTTTTTTTTTTTTTTTAAAGGAGATCGATGGCGTGCAGGTGGACTGTAATAAAGAAAAGAAAACTGGTTTTTTTTTTTTTTTTTAAAAATTAAAAAAATTTTTTATAAACATTAAACCCCCCGGGGAAACATCAAAATTTAACTATTTACATACCCCCCTGTCCGGTTATTTTAAATTTTTTTTGGGGTGGCCTCTTCCAGGTACCCCCGGACTTTTTGCCCCCCAAAACCCCCCCGGGCCCCCAAGGCCCCCACCCCCTGATGACGTCGGGGGCCTGTACAGCCCAATCGTGCCCCTTTTGGGGGCTTTTGGGGGCCCACCTTTTCATCTCCCCCGGGTCTGGAGCCTACCCCCCGGACTGAAAAACCCCGGGGGGGGCCAAAGGGGGGCCCCCGGGGGGGGGCCCCACATTTTTCATGTCCATAGTGGGGTGGGGACCACTGGGGGGTTTTTTGGGGGAGATTTACGGCGGGGGTGGGCACTTTTGCAGAGGCCGGATGTGGGAGGTAAGGGCCCGGGGGGTTTACAGGTTCCTGACACGGGGGGGGGGGGGGGCGCCCTGGTAACTTTAGGGCTTTTACCATCCATTGTAACCCCGGGGGTCGGGTGAAAATCCCCCAATTTTTCGGGGAAAAGGCCCCCCGGGTGCCCTTTTTGGGGGGGTGAGCCCCCCCGGTCCCGCCGGTTCAAAAAGATTTTAAAATTAAAGCCCCGGGTCTTGATGAAGCCCCCCCCCTTTTTAATTTTTAAAACCCCCCTATGCACCTTCCCGCCGGGGGGTCAACAGGGTTCTTTATCCTTTCTCAGGTTTCCTTATCTGCCGGGTTTCCTTTTCCCCGGTTAGGGTTCCCCAAGTTTTTTGGGATTCCGTGCTCCCTTTTTGCTTCTTCCCCCCCCAACCCTCTCCATTTCCCCCCTGACGCTTTTAAATTCTCCCCCCCAGCTGCCCCCTGTCTCCACCACTCCCCTGAAGCTTCAGTGCCCGGGTTTTTGGGCAGCTCCCCCTTTTCCCCCCCCCGTCCTGGGGGGCGTCCCTGGGAGGAGGCAGGGGGGTTAATCAATGAATGGGGGGGCTCCGGTAAGGAGGTAGTGCTTTGGTGCCGGGGGGGGCCCCCTCATGGGGAAACGGGGGGGCGCTTCTCTGTTCGCGAGGGGGCAGAAACGGATTGGGGTGCGAGGGTTTGTGCGGTTTTTGCAAAAAAGGGGGCCTCCCTGCGAAAACGTCAACCGGAATCACTTTCAAGGCTCCTCTACAAAAAGGGGGTGCCTCACCTTGGGGACAGCACTTAAAAGGAAAGGGTTTGGGGGCCCCCCCTCCAGTTTATTTTTTTGGGGGAGCCAGCCGCTTCCCCCTTTGGGCGCCTCCCCCGGTCCCGGGCGGCCCCTTTTGGGGGGACCCCCCGTTTTTTGCGGTAGGGGGGTTTTCCCCCGGCCCCGGGGGCCCAAGGGGGTTCCGTGGCGATCGGGTCGTTCCGGGGGGAGACCCCTTTTACTGCTCCACCCCTTCACATTTGCCGTGCCCCATTAGCCCCCTTGCCAAGTCACATGTGTCTTAGCATCGGAGGGGCCCCTTTTGTGGAGGGACCTTCGTGTTAGTTTCCCCCGGGGGAGGAGAGGAGGGGGAAAAAAAAAGAGTTGGGGCACGATTTACATTGCGTACCATTTAAGTCGTTTTCGGTCACTGAGTGAGTGTTAAACCCAAAGAAAACACGCCCCCTTTTTTCACCCGTGCCCCCTGGCGCAATATCGGAAAAAGGAAAAAAAATTTTTTGAATTTTTGCAATTTTCAAGCCCCAAAAACCCGTTTTTAATTCGGCACAAGGTCGCTTATAGCGAGCTACAAATCCCGTTTGGCCCCCCAAATTTTAGTCGCACAGAGCCAGAGGGTTTTGGGGGGGGTCGGCACGAGCCGTCGACCCCTTTTGGGGGGATGTCACGGGTTTACCCGGCAAATTTTTTCAGAGCAATTTTTTTTTTTGTAGAAATTTTAAAACTATAAAAAATGTATATTATGTCACAATGACTGTATTATATATATATATTTAAATATTATTATATATGTTTCTATGTGTGTATATTTTGTGTTTAAACGGGAGAAAGGGTTTTTTTTGTTGCGATTTTTTTTCCCCCGATTCCCGGGGGTTTCCCCCTATGAAACGATTATCGACGATATTTAGTGCATGGGGGTAAAAATTCGTACAATTTTTTTTGATATCGAGCAATATCGTAAACAACCCACAACAAAATTTTCTGAGGGTTTGGGAAAGGGGGAAAATTATAAACCCCCTTTGGTTTGTTAAGGTAATCACCCTTTTTGGGGGAGAAAGGCCCCTTTTGGGTTTGGGTACTTCCCAAACCCCTTTTGACAAAATTTTTTTAAATTTAGAGCAAAGTTATGGTTAAGGGTTTTTTTTATAACTGGATTCAGGCCAAAAATTTTTATTGAGGTTTAAAAGGGGGTTTTGTTTTAAAAATAAGGTCGAAAACCCCCGTACCCCCCACGCCCCTTAGGTAACTTTATGAGCTGGGGGATAGCCCCAAAATTTTTTTTACTTAAGGAAACGTTGTATTTTCCATCACGCATCCTTAGGGGGGAAGGGGAAAATTTCAAAATTAATTCCCGTTTTACGTGATAAAAACTTGTTGGTTTTTCACTTTATTTTTTGTTTTGTGTGGGAAGTCTTTTAAAAAATTTTCTCAAAAAAGTTAATTTTTGAAATACCCAAGTTGCTATTTCCCCGAGTTTTTTTTTTTTTTTTTCCCCCTTTTTTGTTTTTGTAAAAAAACTTAGTAAATTTTTTTATCATTTCTCCTGTGACCATTAGGGGTTTTTTCCCGACTACCGATCCCCTGGTCATTTTCCTTGTCTTTAAAGGCAGTAACATACATGTTGTGTCTTTGTTTTTTTTTGACGTTTCGAGTTATAAAGTGCACTAAACCCCAAAAACTCAAAAAAAAGAAAAATTAATCTGATTAATAAAAAAAACCCCAAAAATGCTGAGGTTTTGACGCCCCCCTCCCCCAAACTGCCCCCCCCCCCCTTTAAAAAACCAAACAGCCTCTTTAAAAACCCTGCCTTAGCCTCCTCAACTCGCCGCTTCGATTTTCGGGCTCACCATCGCCCTCGACCTACCTCACCCCCCAAAAACTCTCCCCTCCCGCCTCCCCCGGGTCACCGGGGGTCCATTTTTTTGCTCACCACCCCAGCTTCCAGAGCTTGCCACCCCAGCTCCAGAGCTCGCTGCCCCCCCCCAGAGCTCGCTGCTTCATTCCCATGCTCACCCCCTCAACCTCCCAAGAGCTCGCCTCTAACCTCTCGAGCTTGCCACCCCGCCTCCTCGAGCTCCCGTCTCAGCTTCCTTGAGCTCACCGCCTCAACTCTCGAGAGCTGCCCCCCCCAAAACCCCCCAAGCTCAAACCTTAGCCCCTCGAGCTCCCTCACACCCCCCCGAGCTTCCGTCTCGCCCCCTCAGCACACCGCCTCAAACCCCAAGACACCACTCAGCCTCTTAGAGCTCGCCGCCCCGCCCCCCGAACTCGCCTCCCCAGCCCCTCGAGCTTGCCACCTCAGCCCTTTTCCCTTAGAGTCGCCGACTAAAAACCCCTCGAACTCGCCCCCCCAGCCTCCCGACTTGCCGCCCAGCTTCCCCTTAGCCCCACCTCAGCTCCTGGAGGCTCGCCGTCTCAGCCTCCTTGACTTTTCCCCCCCAAGCTGTCCACTCACCCTCCTCTATCTCCCCCCCAGACCCCCCAAAAATTTGCCGCCTCACTTCCTTGAGAGCTCGCCACCTCGCCTCCTTATTGCCACTGCAGCCAGAGTCGCCGTTCAGTCCTCAAGATGCGCCTCAATTCCTCAAGCCCCCCCCTCAGCCTCCTCAGAGCTCACCGCCTCAGCCTCCTCAAAAACCCCCGCCTCAGCCCCTCAAGGCTTGCCACCCTCAGCCCCCAGCTCGTCGCCCCCGCTTTTCGATCTCGCTACTCATCTCCTCAGCTCACCCCTTAGCCTCGCTTCCCCCAGCTCAACAACTAGCATCCAAGCTCACTGCCTCACTTCCTTATCTTGCCATTTTGCCTCCCCAAAAACTGCCCCCCCAGCCTCATCGAGCTCGCCGCCTCAGCTCCTTTTGCTCACGCCTCAGCTTCCTCAAGCCACCCCCTCAGCCCCTCAAAGTTTCCGCTTAGCCTCCCCCAAAACCTGCCTCAGCCTCTTCGAGCTTGCCATCTCACCCCCTCTAGCTCTCAGCCTCCTCAAAAACCGCTGCTCGCTTCCCCCGGGTTTCCCCCCCAGCTCCCAAGTCGCCCCTCAGCCCCCCGAGAGCCCACCCCCCGCCCCCTCAACTCGCCCCTATCTTCCTCGAGCCGACACTCAGCACCTAAGCTCGCGCCTCACCTTGCTTGAGTCGCCACCTCAGCCCAGAGCTCGCCGCCCCAGCTCCCCCCAGCTCGAGCCTCGCCCCTCGAGCTCGCCCCCCCATCCTCCTCGAGAGTCACTGCCCAGCTCCTCAGCTTGCCCCCTCAGCCTCCCAAAGCTCGCCCCCCGGGTAATTGCCTCAGCTTCCTCGAGCTCGCTGCCCAGCCTCTTCGAGTCACGCCCAACTTCCTCAAAACACCATCTCGCCTCTTCGAAGTTGCCGCCAGCCCCCAAAATTGCCTCCCCAGCCTCCCGGCTTGCCATCTCCGCCCCCGACTTGCCACCCCCGCCCCCTTGAGAGTCGCCACTCGCCTCCTCGAAAAACCCGCCTCAGCTTCTTAGCTCACCACCTCAGCCCCTCGAGGCTCGCCGCCTCAGCCTCCTCAACGTCCCCTCACCCTCCCCCAGCTCTACGCCCAGACTCCCCAAGAAAATTCCCCCTCAGTTCTTGAGGGGCTCGCCATCTCAGCCTTCCTTGTTCGCCCTGAGCCCTAAAGGGGCCCCCCTTTTTAGCCTGCTCAAAATTTCCCGCTCAGATTCCCCAACTCACCACCTCGCTTTTGAGGGGTCACCACCTCGACCCCTAAATCCCGCCTCAGGCCCCAAGAGTTGCCACCCACCTCCTCGGTCGTCACCTAGCTTCCCAATCTCGCTGGCTCACTCTCGACTCCCCCTTAGCCCAGTTCCCAAGCTCGCTGCTTCCCCTTCCTTGATCCGCTACTTCCCTTCGAGAACTCGCGCCCAGCCTCCCGGTCGCCTCCCAGTCCTTGAGCTCACTCCTCAGCTTCCTAAACTCACCACCTCAGCCTCCCCCAGAGCTTTCTGCCTCACCTCCTGAAAAACACTGCCCCCGCCCCCTCGGCTTCCCTTCCCCCCCCTCTAGTTTCGCCTCCCCCAAAAATGTGCCTCCTTCCTCGAGTTGCCCCTCAGCCTCTTCAATTCGCCGCCTCAGCCTCCTCGAGAGCTTGCCACCTCAACCCCTCGAGCTCGTTGCCTCGTTCCAATCTCGCTCCTCTTTCCCCGAGCCCCACTTTAGCCTCTCAAGCTCGCCCCCTCATTTTCCTCGAGCTTGACACCAGCATCCTCAAGTCGCTGCCCCCCTTCCTTGAGCTCGCCACCCCAGCCCCTCAAGCTCGTCGCCTCGCCCCTTGAGCTCACCCCCTCACTTCCCCGAGCTAAAAACTTAACCCCTCCTCGGTTTTTGGCCTCAGCCCCTAAAATCACCCCCTCGCCCCCGGATTCCATTCAGCCCCTTAGCTCTCACCCTCAAAACTTCTGCCTCAGTTCCCCTCGAGCTCGCCACCTACCCCCTTTGAGCTCGCCGCCTCAGCCCTCGAGCCTCCTTGAGTCCCCCCCTACCCCCCCCTCGAGAGCTCACCGCCCAG
The DNA here is from genome assembly GCA_033576555.1 of Oophaga sylvatica. Classification (NCBI taxonomy): domain Eukaryota; kingdom Metazoa; phylum Chordata; class Amphibia; order Anura; family Dendrobatidae; genus Oophaga; species Oophaga sylvatica. Next base: position 55,197 of record JARQOD010002068.1, read on the forward strand.
CCCCAAAAGCTTGCCGCCTCACCTCCCAAAGCTTGCCACCTCACCTCCTCGAGCTTACCCCCTCAGCTTCCCAGCTCGCCGCCTTCCCCTCCTCGAGTCACCATCTCCCCCTGTCAAGTTGCCTGTTATGTTTCGGTAGCAGGAGTGCGGGAAAAAAAAGGAAAATACACCAGAGCAGTTGGAAACTATGAGATTGCAGTACCCTGACTAAAACCCAATGAGGCACCCTTTTGGAGCGTTCCTACGTTGGTCCAGAGCCCGTAAACCCCCCTGAGAAACAATACCCAAAAAGATAGAAAGAGGAAAGCTATCTGCCCCGGAGCAGACCCCAAAAAAAAAAAGAAACCCCCCAAAACATTAAGGGCTTTTGACAAGAAGAAATACTGACACAGACAGAAAATAGATGAGAAAAACTTTGGGGCCCCCCAAAATACCAAAATAAAAAGGATGGAAGGGCACTTACTGAAACCCCCAAAAAAACCCAAAAACCCCCAACTCTACTAATTTTAAAAAAAACACCGGATCCACACCTCTACCCCAAATTATTTTTTGGGGTGTAAAAAACAAAACAGCACACAAAAAAAGGAAAAAAAGCAAATGCAAACACAGGGCTGCTAAACTGAGGGGCAAACCCCCGGAGGGGACCTAAGGGCCCCCCACAGAATGCAGGACAAAATGAAAAATCAAGAAAAAAAAAACAAAAAGAAGAAAATGTTTTATTTTTTGCGGAGATGCAGACACACACAGGGGGGTACAAAGGAAACGGGAAATCAAGGTTTTGAGACCAAACAATTGATCCCCGGGGAACCCCCGATGGGAGGGACTCCCTTATATAAAAACCAGTCAGTAAAAACCTGATTCCCAATCCTCCAATTTTCACGGGACAGCCAGTACGTTTGAAACCCCCAGGGGGACCTCTGTTAAACTATTTCAATCCTTCAAACGACCCCCCCCTTGGGGGGGGGACCGACCCTCACTTGAGCAACCAGGTCGTAGGTGAGTTTTTGTTCGCAGGATGAGTTCCTAGCATGGTTTCCCCAAAAAAAACCCCAAAATTGTCCCCCGCCATAACCTTCCATTAAAACCAAATATGGGTTCCGTCAAAAAACGAGTTTAATATTTTCTCAAAAAAAATCAGTTGCCTCAACCGAAAGGGTCAGGAGGACAGCGGAGGAACCACTGGGTCAACAAACCTCTTCAACAAGGACTTGGAAAACCCCTTATGGATCTTTTAAAGCCCGGGGAAAAGCAAAGAAAAGAAAAAAGGGTTTGAATTTTGACTTATAAGGCCCCAAAGAACCCGGGGTTAAATTTTTGGGGGCCACTCTCATAAGAATATTTTTTTTGGACAACCCCAACCAATCCCCACTTTTAAAACCAGGCCATCGTCCTATGGGTTAAAACCGCTGGGCCCTTCCTGAGAGGGGCAACTCTCCACTCCCCGGTCCCAAATCGTTGCATACCCACAAAAGTCAACCCGGACAAAAGAAGCCCCCGTCTGTCCTGAGAGAATCGGGGGTGAAACCCCAAATTTTCAGAAAATGGAGACATCAAATGGCGACTAGCCCTTTTAAAAAGCAAACCACCAAAGGGAAAAAAAACCCCATCCTGATCAGCAGACACAAAGCATCTTAGATAATCCCCAATTGTTGGGTTTTTCCTCATTTTTCCATTGGTTGAGGATAAAAAAAACCCCAGGAGAAAGACAATTGAACCCCCAATTTTTAAAAAAAAAGGGCCCCCCAAAAAAAATGGAAAAAACGGGAACCCCTTTCAGACACAATTTTCCAGGAATGCCGTGTAAACAAAAGGGTTTTAAGGAAAAAAGGGGCCCCAATTCAGGGGAGGGGGGCAACTTGGAAAAAGGCACAAGTGTTCATCTTGGGAAAAACCATCACAAAAAACCCAGATGACGGTCATTCTCTGGGGAAAAAAAGGGAGGTCGGAAATGAAATCCATAGATATATGGGCCCCCGTCTCTTGGGCCAGGAAGGGGTCAACAAAACCCCTAAGTGAAGAAGGGGTTTGGGGCGGAGCAAGCCCCCCCCAGGACTGCAAAATTCCCTGACATACAACAAGGTGGGGCACCAAAAGGGGCCGCTAACCAAGTCTCTGGTACCAAAAATTCCGGGAGACGGCCAACGCGGAACAATAAATCTAGACATCAACTTTTTTCCACTGGCCCCGGGGCAAAAATTTTCCCAAAAGGACGCGCTCGGGCCTACCCCTTTTCCCCCCTCCAGAGCAGTCTAAAAAAAGGGCGAGATGGGGGAAAGAATACCCTTTTTTAAAAAAAAAAGAAGGATCAGATAAACAGGAAGTCCGAAAGGGAAACCCCTCAGGGTCACCGCTTAACATTTTTTTTTGCCGGGGAAAAAAGGAAAACAAAATTAAAAGTGTGAAAAAAAAGGCCACCTGGCTGTCAATTTAAGTCGCTTGGCAATTCCAGAAAAAACCGATTCTTAGGTCCTAAGGACCACCACTGATGTTTGGCCCCCTCCACCCCAAAGCCCACTTTAAAAAACCATTTTTTCCCCAAAAAACCCCCAAAATACCCCGTCTAATTAGTTAGTGGGAGAAAATTTTTTGAGAGAAAAAGGCACAAGGGGGTTCTTTTGGAGGCTCGGGGCTCTTGGGGCCAAAAAAACCCCCCAATTTAGAGGATCAACCTCCACCTGAAAAGGCAGAGAAACATCAGGCTGCCGTAGAACGGGGAGCAGAAGTGAATCTCTGCTTAAGATCCTGAAATGCAGAGACTGCCTCAGGAGGCCAATTCACCACATCAGAACCCTTTTGGTCAAATCAGTTAATGGTTTAAACAAAAAACCGAGAAATTACCAATAAATTTACGATAAAAATTGGCAAAACCCAAAAATCTTTGAAGAGCCTTTTAAATTGAAGTAGGTTGGACCCAATCACAGATGGCCTGAACCTTGACCGGGTCCATTTCAATAAACAGATGGGGACAAAATTGAATCCCAAAATGAGATCCTCTGTACGCCAAAAAGACACTTGATCCCTTCACATACAGAGCATTCTCTCTCAAAATCTGGAATTTACAGTTCGAACATGTTTCACATGAGAGTCCCAGTCATTGGAAAAAATAAAGATATCATCAAATAAAACAATCAGAAATTTATCCACAAAATCCCTGAAAATGTCATTCATGAAGGACTGAGACAGAAGGAGCATTAGTGAGCCCAAAGGGCATCACAAGGTACTCAAAATGCCCTCAGGGTATTAAATGCAGTCTTCCATTCATCCCGTGCTTAATGCGAATAAGGTTATATGCCCCCCTGAGGTCAAGCTTGGTAAACCAAGTAGCGTTTTTCACCCTGGAAAACAGGTCAGAAATCAAGGGTAACGGTATTGTATTTCACAGTAATATTGTTCAAAAGACGATAATCAATACACGGCCTTAATGAACCATCCTTTTTGGCCACAAAAAAAAACCGGCACCTAAGGGTGAAGAGGATGGTCTGATATGACCTTTCTCCAATGACTCCTTGATATAAGACCGCATAGCGTCATGTTCAGGTACAGACAAGTTAAAAAGGCGACCTTTAGGGAATTCACTACCAGGCACTAATTCAATAGCGCAGTCATAGCTCCTATGGGGAGGCAAGGATGCAGATTTACTTTCGCTAAACACATCAGAAAAATCAATCAAAAAGTCAGGAACATCCTGAGCCTGGGGGAGGCAGAAAAAACAGGAGTGTTGGTATTAACACATTGGCAGCCCCAACTGGTTACAGACACAGATTTCCAATCCAAAACAGGATTATGAGACTGTAACCAAGGAAACCCAGTACGATAATGTCATGCAGATTATACAGAACCAAAAATTTGCAGCTCTCCTGATGATCAGGTTCAACCCTCATTATCACCTGAGTAGAGAACTGAGGTTTATTCTCAGCCAAAGGGGTAGAATCGATCCCCAGTAGGGGAATAGACTTCCGTAGGGTATCAAGGGAAACCCACAACGTTTAGCAAAATCAAAATCCATCAGGTTAATAGCTGCTCCCGAATCAACGAAAGACCTGAGCAGAAAATGAGGACAGAGAGCATATCAGAGTAACAGTTAATAAAAACTTAGTCTGAACACTACCCAAGACAACTGAGCGTGCAAAACGTCTTCCCGCTTTGGGCAGACTGAAATAGCATGAGAGGCATCACCACAGTAGAAACATAACCCATTGCGCTTTCGAAACTCATGACGCTGTGCCCCAGAAACCACTCTATCACACTGCATGGATTCAGAAGCAGGTTCACAAGGCAACACTATTCCACGCATACTTCTCCGCTCACGCAAACGTCTGTGAATTTGAATCGCTAATGACATAGAATCATTGAGACCAGAGGGACAGGGAATCCCACCATAACATCCTTTACATTATCTGACAGACCCTTCCGAAAAAGGGCTGCCAAAGCGTGTCATTCCATTTGGTCAGGACTGCCCACCTACGGAATCTCTGACAGTATAACTCAGCGTCATCAAGCCCCTGATTTAATGCCAAACAAGGCTTTTTCAGCTTGATCAGTGACATTAGGCTCATCGTACAATAACCCCAAGGCCTGAAAAAATGCATCAACATCACTCAAACAGGATCCCCAGGTGTCAGGGAAAAAGCCCAATCCTGAGGATCACCGCGCAGGAGAGAGATGACAATTTGAACCTGCTGCGCTGCGTTCCCTGAAGACTTAGATTTTAAGGCAAAAACAATTTACAATTATTTTTGAAATTCAGAAACTTGGCTAAATCCCCCAAAAACAAATCTGGCATGGGAATCCTAGGTTCCACAACAGGCAACCTAGCAAGATAGGCAGCAATACTCGGAACCTCAGTGGCAAGCTGATCCACACGGCCAGACAACTGTGCAAACTCCACTGAGAGAAAAAATCCTCCCCAGCACCCAGAGATACAGAGGGAAAAAAGAAAAAAAAATGCAACAAACAGAAAAATATCTCTGACAACTCTGACAACCTTTTTTCTTTCACAATATTTTTCCCTTCTGTGAGTACCATACAATTTTCAATTTTTTGGCCGGTGATACTGTTATGTTTCGGTAGCTGAGGAGTGCAGGTAAAAAAGGCAATACACCAGAGCAGTTGGAAACTATGAGATTGCAGTACCCTGACTAACCACCACAACTAGAGGCAGCCGTGGAGCGTTCCTATGTTGGTCCTAGACGCCTCGTCACAGCCTGAGAAACTAACTACACCTAAAGATAGAAAGAGGAAAGCTATCTGCCCCGGAGCAGATCCCCAAAGAACATAGAAAGCCTCCAAACATGTAATGGCGGTTAGACAAGAAGAAATACTGACACAGACAGAAAATAGTATGAGCAAACGTTGGGGCCCAAACTACCTAAATAGAAAAGGATAGGAAGGGCACTTACTGCAATCCCAAAAAACCCTGAAAAGCACCAACTCTACTAATTTCAAAAACACCTGAGATCACACGACCTCTACCACCTAAATTAGTTCTCTGGTGTAACAAAATCAAAACAGCAGCCACTGAAAAAACTGGAAAAAGCAAATGTACAAACATCAGTGGCTGAACTAAACTGAGAGGGCAAAAGCCCCCGGAGGGGACCCTGAAGGCCCCCACAGAAGTGCAGGACAAAATGCAAAAATCAAGCACAAAAAACAAAAAGAAGAAAATGTCTTATCTGTTAGCAGGAGATGCAGACACGACACAGCAGGCTACAAAGGAAACAGGAATCAAGGATTGAGACCAGAACAATTGATCACCGGCAACCCTGATGGGAAGGCGACTCCCTTATATAAGACCAGTCAGTAACACCTGATTCCCAATCCTCACAATTTTCACTGGACAGTCCAGTACCGCTTGTAACCACCAGAGGGAGCCTCTGTTCAGAACTCATTTCAAGTCCATTCACAACACTTGCCACCTCAGCCTCCTCAAGCTCGCTACCTCAGCCTCTTCGAGCTCACTGCCTCAACTTCCTTTAGCTCGCCACCTCAGCCTCCTCGAGAGCTCACCACTTCAGCCTCCTCGAGCTCTCCGCTTCAGCCTCCTCGAGCTCGCCACCTAGGATTACTCGAGCTCGCGCCTCAGCCTCCCAATTTCTTATCAGTTTGTTTAATGTAAATTGTGGATTAATGGTCTCTAGATGCAATATCCTCCTCCATGATCCACGATGGCATCGTACATCTGCACTGGATCACACAGTACAAGGGGGAGTCGCTTCTTATGTGATCATTAAGGTCTTAATAGCATTATACATTTTAAATACATGAACTCTCCAAGCTGGATTTCCTGGCTGAGGTCCCAGAGTAGTCACCAATTGGTGGCAGCCATGCCGAAAGAACTGTAATATAGCCAGGAATGGAGCCAAGGATCATCAGAAAAAGTGTGAGAATATGAAGGAACTAGGATGTACAAGCACAACACACCATCTCTGGGGAGGGAGGCAACCAGAATCCAGTAATGAATCCAACAGCTGGGTCAAGGTCAGGAATACACACGCTCCCTATATACTTGGCTGAACACTCCCTATATACTTTGATGCACGCTCCATACATACTTGGATGCGAGCTCCCTACATACTTGGATGCACGCTCCCTATATACTAGAATGCATGCTCCCTATACTTGGATGCCCGCTCTCTATATACTTGGATGCACGCTCCCTATATACTACAATGCATGCTCCCTACATACTAGGATGCCCGCTCTCTATATACTTGGATGCACCCTCCCTACATACTTGGATGTACCCTCCCTACATACTTGGATGCGCGCTCCTTATATACTAGAATGCATGCTCCCTACATATTTGTATGCACGCTCTCTACATATTTGGATGTGTGCTCACTACATACTTGGATGTGTGCTCACTACATACTTGGATGGGCACTTCCTACATACTTGGATTCACACCCTGTATATATATGGATGCACGCTCCCTATATACTAGGATGCACGCTCCTTATATATATGGATGCGCGCTCTCTACATACTTGGATGCACACTCTCTAGATACTTGGATGTGTGCTCACTACATACTTGGATGCACGCTCCATATGTTCATGGATGCACATTCCCTCAGCGTATCCAGTTCAAAGTACTAATACTGACCTACAAGGTCATCTATAGCCTGTCTCCTCCATATGTCTCTGAACAAATCTCCTTATACCTTCCCTCACATAACCTCCAGTCCTCCCAAGACCTCCTTCTCTCCTCCACACTTAGGCCGGAGTCACACAAGCGAGAAATACGGACGAGTGCAATGCGAGAAAAAATCGCATTGCACTCGGATCAATGTTAATCTATGGGGCAGCTCCCATCAGTTGATTTTTTTCTCGTCCGTTTTTTAAGCGCGAGTGAAATTGCAGCATGCTGCGATGTGCACCGTATATCGGCCGAGACTCGCCAATGCAAGTCAATGGGTGCGTGAAAACATTGGATTACACACGGACCACACGTGTGACTTGCGAGAAATACGCACCGGTGTCCTTTAGAAAAGCCGGCAATTCATTCCCAGCTATACTGTAAAATCACACTGACAGGTTTAATAAAGAATAGAAAGAATAGATATATACACATAGGATAGATATATATATATATACACATGCCATTGAGACACATATGATATATATATATATATATATATATATATAGTTCATACACTTCTACATAGTATAATAGCCGCTAATTCAATTGCCGGCTTCTGTAAAATCATTACAGAATCCGACATGAAATGACACATGGTTTACATACAGTTAACCATTTCATTTCATGTAGTTTGATATATGGTTTTCACTAACAATTACATGAGTGTATGTGTGCAAAATTTCATACATGTACAGTACAGACCAAAAGTTTGGACACACATTCTCATTCAAAGATTTTTCTGTATTTTCATGACTATGAAAATTGTAGAATCACACTGAAGGCATCAAAACTATGAATTATCACATGTGGAATTATATACTTAACAAAAAAGTGTGAAACAACTGAAAATATGTCTTATATTCTAGGTTCTTCAAAGTAGCCACCTTTTGCTTTGATTACTGCTTTGCACGCATAAAAGGTGAACGGATGGTCTCTACATGCCTGGTTCCCACCGTGAAGCATGGAGGAGGTGGTGTGATGTGTGGGGGGGCTTTGCTGGTGACACTGTTGGGGATTATTCAAAATTGAAGCGGTGAGCGGTCCAGCTCACCCCAAACCATCTGGATTGGGTTCAGGTCTGGTGACTTTGGAGGCCATTTCATCTGGCGGAGCACCCCAACACTCTCCTTCTTGGTCAAATAGCCCTTACACAGCCTGGAGGTGTGTTTGGGGTCATTGTCCTGTTGAAAAATAAATGATGGTCCAACTAAACGCAAACCGGATGGAATAGCATGTTGCTGCACGTTGCTGTAGTAGCCATGCTGGTTCACTATGCCTTCAATCTTGAATAAATCCCCAACAGTGTCACCAGCAAAGCACCCCCACACCATCACACCTCCTCCTCCATGCTTCACGGTGGGAACCAGGCATGTAGAGTCCATCCGTTCACCTTTTCTGCGTGCAAAGCAGTCATCAAAGCAAAAGGTGGCTACTTTGAAGAACCTAGAATATAAGACATATTTTCAGTTGTTTCACACTTTTTTGTAAAGTGTAATGTATAATTCCACATGTGTTAATTCATAGTTTTGATGCCTTCAGTGTGATTCTACAATTTTCATAGTCATGAAAATACAGAAAAATCGATGAATGAGAAGGTGTGTCCAAACTTTTGGTCTGTACTGTATGTGTTAACTAAATGCGTAAATTCGTTGAAAAAAAATGCATGGGCTCCCGCGGTATTTTCTCCACAAGACAGGGAAAGCCAGGGACTGAAGACAGATATTAGTAGCCCTGAGAGGGACCATTTTTTTTGTGCCCCCCCCCTGGCTACTAACATCTGGCCCCAGCCACCCCAGAAAAGGCACATCTATTATTAGATGCGCCTTTTCTTGCACTTAGCCCATCTATTCCCATTGCCCTGTAGCGGTGGCTAATGGGTTAATAATGGGTTAAGGCCACCTTGCTATTGGAAGGTGACATTAAGCCAGGTTAATAATGGAGAGTTGTCAATTAGACAACTCTCCATTACTAATCCTATTGTTGGTTAAAAATGGTTAAAAAAAACACACACATTAATTAAAAATTATTTTAATTAAATAAATACACACAGTTTTTGACCATATTTTATTGTATTGATAATCCTTCCAAATCCCTTGTTCTCCTGTAATAAAAATAAAATAATAAAGCAACCATATTCTTACCTCTCCAGCGCTCAGTCACGTCCCCCGCTGCAATCCATCTGAAAGGGTTAACAGGTTTACAGCTGGGACCGCTGCTAATGCTGGCAGCCGTGCTGTAAACAACCGAATTAATGAGTTCATCTCCCCGGCTCACAGGAGATGAGCTGATTAGTGTGGGGAGCTTAACTGATTGTTTCCCACGCTATTCAGTTCACTTCAGGTCAGCCGGGGACTCTGCACAGCATCAGTGACATCAGAGGGAGTCCCCGGCTGACCTGAAGTGAACTGAATAGCGTGGGAAACAATCAATTAAGCTTCCCACACTAATCAGCTCTTCTCCTGTGAGCCGGGGAGATGAACTCATTCATTCGGGGGTTTGCAGCACGGCTGGCAGCATTAGCAGCTGTCCCTGCTGTAAACCTGTTAACCCTTTCAGATGGATTGCAGCGTGGGACCTGATTGAGCGCCGGAGAGGTAAGAATATGGTTGCTTTATTATTTTATTTTTATTACAGAGAAACAAGGGATTCAGAAGGATTACCAGTACAATAAAATATGGTCAAAAACTGTGTGTATTTATTTCATTAAAATTATTTTTAATTAACCCCTTCCCGACCTGTGACGCCACGTAGGCATCATGAAAGTCGGTGCCAATCCGACCTGTGACGCCTATGTGGCGTCATGAAAGGATCGCGTTCCTGCGGGCCGGGTGACGGGTCACTGAAAGGTCACCCGACCTGCAGGCACAAGACCCTTTGTGCTTCACCACAGGGGGGTTGGCTTAACCCCCCGTGGCCACGATCGCTCTGATTGACTGTTAAAAGTGAAACAGCCAATCAGAGCAATCTGTAATATTTCACCAAAGAAATTGGTGAAATATTACAATCCAGCCATGGCCGATGCTGCAATAGCATCGGCCATGGCTGGAGACAGCGATCTGACCCCCCCCACATCGAGTCACGGCGGCGATCGGCCGCCGCCACCGAAAGATGGCAGCGATCGGTCACCGCCGTCACTAACAGCTCCCCTCGTCCTGGCCTCCGCTGCCCCCACCTTCCGATCTCCCCCCCTCACTTCCGACCCCCATACTCACCTCTCCCGGTCCACCGATGTCCCTGGATCCTTCCCGGCGGCTGCCCGGGATTCTTCATGGGCGCCGCCATCTTGGAAAATGGCGGGCGTATGCGCAGTGCGCGCGCCGGCCGCCATGCGCAGTGCGCCTGCAGAGTCAAGAAATTATTTTGATCACGTGATAAACTGTCACAGTGATCAAAATAAAAAAAAGTAAGTGAACCCCCCCTGTCATAGTAGGGACAAATAATAAAGAATCTTTTTTTTCCTATTAGGCCCTGTGCACACGTTGCGGATTTTGCTGCGGATCCGCAGCAGATTTTGCTGGGATCAGCAGCGGATTTTGCTGCGGATCAGCAGCGGATTTTGCTGCGGATCCGCAGCGGATTTCGCGCTGCAGATCCACAGCAGATCCAGAAACCATGTACAGTACAATGCAAATAAATGGTAAAAAAAAACGCTGTGCACATGCTGCAGATTTTTCAGCGCGGATTTGCTGCGGTTTTAAATCCGCAGCATGTCAATTCTTTGTGCGGATTCCGCAGCGATTTTACACCTATTCCATTATAGGCGTAAAACCGCAGAGAAAAACCGCAGCAAATCCGCGCTAAATACGCAGGTAAAAGGCAGGTCATTTTACCTGCGGATTTTAGAAAAATCCGCAAGTGAATCCGCAACGTGTGCACGGGGCCTCAGGGTTAGGGTTAGGCTGGGTTCATATTGCTTATGGCAGTCCGTTAGATGGACTGCGTTTCACCGCGGTATAACGCGGTGTAACGCAGTCCGTTAACGCTGCCATTCATCCCATTTGTGTGCGCATCGCAACGCATGCCGTGAAGCGGCATGCGTTCGCGACGTGTCGTCATTCAGTGACGGAGCCTTGGACGCAGGCTGCAGCGTCTGGGCTCCATCACCGCTAGCACAGATGAATCATAGCTGATTCCTCTGCACTAGCGGGTATAGCATAACGCGATCGCGTTATGCTATACCGTTACCAGCCCGTCAACGCTACGTGTTGAACGGGCTGGTAAAACGCAATATGAACCCAGCCTTTGGGTTAGAACTAGGGTTAGGGTTAGAACTAGGGTAAGGGTTGGAATTAGGGTTAGGGTTGGAATTAGGGTTAGGGTTGGGATTAGGGTTAGGTTTGTGGTTAGGGTTAGAGTTAGGATAAGCGTTAGGGGTGTTTTGGGGTTAGGGTTGGGATTAGGGTTAGGCTTGTGGTTAGGTTAGAGTTGGGATTAGGGTTAGGGTGTGTTGGGGTTAGGGTTATGGTTAGGGTTTGTATTAGGGTTAGGGGTGTGTAGGGGTTAGGGTTGGGGTTAGGGGTGTGTTGGGGTTAGGGTTGGAGTTAGAATTGAAGGGTTTCCACTATTTACGCACATCAGGGGGTCTCCATACGGACATGGTGCCACCATTGATTCCTGCAAATTTTCCGTTCAAAAAGTCAAACAGTGCTCCCTTTATTCCAAGCCCCGACGTATGCCCAAACAGTGGTTTCCCCCACATATGGGGTATCAGCGTACTCGGGAAAAATTGCACAACAACTTTGGGGTCTAATTTCTCCTGTTACTGTTGGGAAAAAAAATTGGGGACTAAAAAAGTTATTTTTGTGGAAAAAAAATGATTTTTATTTTCACGGCTCTGCGTTATAAACTTCTGTGAAGAACTTGGAGATTCAAAGTGCTTGCCACACTTCTAGAGGAGTTCCTTGGGGGATCAAGTTTCCAAAATGGGGTCACTTGGGGGGTTTCTACTGTTTAGGCACATCATGGGCTCTGCAAACGTAACATGACACCCGCAGACCATTCCATCAAGTCGGCATTTCAAAACGTCACTACTTCCCTTAATAATAATAATCTTTATTTATATAGCGCCAACATATTCCGCAGCGCTTTACATTTTAACAGTTTCAAAATACAAGTCATAAGTAACAACATTAATAATGCAATAATTAAAGCAAAATAAGCCGCCCCTGCTCGTGAGAGCTTACAATCTACAATGAGGTGGGGGAGATACAAAGTACAGGTGTGTATATACAATGATGGTCCAGCCATCTTGAGGGAGTGAGGGAAGTAGCTTTATACTCTGGCCTTCTTGAGGGGCACATCCCCGAGGCTGATCTTGGCATGTCAGCAGTTGGTGTAAAAGGGATCCTCTTGGAAGCCACCTTTTTCCCTTCCGAGCCCTCGACGTGTGCCCATACAGTAGTTTTCTCCCACATATGGGATATCAGCGTACTCAGGACAAATTGGACAACAACTTTTGGGTCTAATTTCTCCTGTTACCCTTGAGAAAATAAAAAAATTGTGGACTAAAAGATCATGTTTGTGGAAAAAATATGATTTTTTTATTTCCATGCCCCGGCGTTATAAACTTCTGTGTAGCCCTTGGGGGTTCAAAGTGCTCACCACACATCTAGATAAGTTCCTTGCGGGGTCTAGTTTCCAAAATCGGGTCACTTGTGGGGAGTTTCTACTGTTTAGGCACATCAGGGACTCTGCAAACGTAACATGACGCCCGCAGACCATTCCATCAAGTCGGCATTTCAAAACGTCACTACTTCCCTTCCGAGCCCCGAAGTGTGCCCATACAGTAGTTTTCTCCCACATATGGGATATCAGCGTACTCAGGACAAATTGGACAACAACTTTTGAGGTCTAATTTCTCCTGTTACAATTGGGAAAATAAAAAAATTGGGGACTAAAAGATCATGTTTGTGGAAAAAATATGATTTTTATATTTTCATGCCCCGGTGTTATAAACTTCTGTGTAGCCCTTGGGGGTTCAAAGTGCTCACTACACATCTAGATAAGCTCCTTGGGGGTCTAGTTTCCAAAATAGGGTCACTTGTGGGGGGTTTCTACTGTTTAGGCACATCAGGGGCTCTGCAAACGCAACATGACGCCCACAGAACATTCCATCAAGTCTGCATTCCAAAATGGTGCTCCTTCCCTTCTGAGCTCTCCCATGCGCCAAAACAGTGGTTCCCCCCCACATATGGGGTACCAGTGTACTCAGGACAAACTGTACAACAACTTTTGTGGTCCAATTTCTCCTGTTACCCTTGTGAAAATAAAAAATTGCGGGTTAAAAAAAAATCAGTTTTTGAGGAAAAAAATGATTATTTATTTTCACGGCTCTGCATTACAAACTTCTGTGAAGCACGTGGGGGTTCAAGGTGCTCACTATGCATCTAGATAAGTTCCTTACGGCGTCTAGTTTACAAAATGTGGTCACTTGTGGGGGGTTTCTACTGTTTAGGCACATCAGGGGCTCTGCCCGCCCGCAGACCATTCCATCAAGTCGGCATTTCAAAGCGTCACTACATCCCTTCCGAGCCCTGACGTGTGCCCAAACAGTGGTTCCCCCCCCACATGTGAGGTACTAGCGTACTTATGACAAATTAGACAACAACTTTTGGGGTCCAATTTCTCCTGTAACCATTGTTAAAATAAAAAATAGTGGGCTAAATAATAATTTTTTGAGAAAAAAAAAAAGATTTTTTATTTTCACGGCTCTGCGTTATAAACTTTTGTGAATCACCTGGGGGTTCAAAGTGCTCACTATGCATCTAGATAAGTTCCTTAGGGGGTCTAGTTTCCAAAGTGGGGTCATTTGTGGGGAGCTCCAAAGTTTAGGCATACAGGGGCTCTCCAAACATGACATGGTGTCCGCTAACGATTGGAGCTAATTTTCTATTCAAAAAGTCAAATGGCGCTCCTTCCCTTCTGAGCCCTGCCGTGCGCCCAAACAGTGGTTTATGACCACATATGAGGTATCTTTGTACTCAGGAGAAATTGTCCAACAAATTTTAGGATCCAATTTATACTGTTGCCCATGTGAAAATGAAAAAACTGAGGCTAAAAGAAAATTTTTGTGAAAAAAAAGTACTTTCTTTTTTTACGGATCAATTTGTGAAGCACCTGGGGTTCAAAGTGCTCACTCTGCATCTAGATAAGTTCCTTGTGGGGTCTAGTTTCCAAAATGGGGTCACTTGTGGGGGAGCTCCAATGTTTAGGCACACAGGGACTCTCCAAATGCGACATGGCAACCGCTAAATATTCCAGCATATTTTCCATTCAAAAAGTCAAATGGCGCTCCTTCCCTTCTGAGCCCTGCCGTGCGCCCAAACAGTGGTTTATGACCACATATGAGGTATCGGTGTACTCAGGAGAAATTGCCCAACAAATTTTAGGGTCCATTTTATCCTGTTTCCCATGCAAAAATGAAAAATTGATGCTAAAAGAAAAATTTTGTTGGAAAAATTAAAATGTCCATTTTTTTCTTCCACGTTGCTTTAGTTCCTGTGAAGCACCTGAAGGGTTAATAATCTTCTTGAATGTAGTTTTGAGTAGCTTGAGGGGTGCAGTTTTTATAATGTTGTCACTTTTGGGTATTTTCTGCCATATAGACCCCTCAAAGTGACTTCAAATGTGAGGTGGTCCCTAAAAAAAATGGTTTTGTAAATTTTGCTGTAAAAATGAGAAATCGCTGGTCAACTTTTAACCCTTATAACTTCCTAACAAAAAAAAATGTTGTTCCCAAAATTGTGCTGATGTAAAGTAGACATGTGGGAAATGTTATTTATTAACTATTTTGTGTCACATAACTCTCTGGTTTAACAGAATAAAAATTCAAAATTTGAAATTTTCAAAATTTTGGCCAAAGTTCCATTTTTTTCACAAATAAACGCAAAAATTAACGACCTAAATTTACCACTAACATGAAGCCCAATATGTCACGAAAAAACAGTCTCAGAATCGCTATGATCTGTTGAAGCGTTCCTGAGTTATTACCTCATAAAGGGACACTGGTCAGAATTGCAAAAAATGGCCAGGTCATTTAGGTCAAAATAGGCTGGGTCATGAAGGGGTTAATGTGTGTGTGTGTTTTTTAACCATTTAATACAATAGGATTAATAATGGATAGCTGTCTAATTGACAACTCTCCATTATTAACCCGGCTTAATGTCACCTTCCAATAGCAAGGTGGCCTTAACCCATTATTAACCCATAAGCCACCGCTACAAGGCAATAGGAATAGACGGGCCAAGTGCCAGAAAAGGCGCATCTAATAATAGATGTGCCTTTTCTGGGGTGGATGGGGCAGATGTTAGTAGCCAGGGGGGCACAAAAAAAATGGTCCCTCTCTTGGCTACTAATATTTGTCTTCAGTCGCTGGCTTTCCCTGTCTGGTGGAGAAAATACCATGGGAGCCCATGCATTTTTTTTCGACGAATTTACACATTTAATTAACACATACATGTATGAAATTTTGCACACATACACTCATGTAATTGTTAATCAAAACCATATATCAAACTGCATGAAGTGAAATGGTTTACTGTATGTAAACCATGTGTCATTTCATGTCGGATTCTGTAATGATTTTACAGAAGCCGGCAATTGAATTAGCGGCTATTATCCTATGTAGATGTGTATGAACTATAAATATATATATATATATGTGTCACAATGACATGTGTATATATATATATATATATAGTATTCTATGTGTATATGTATTCTTCTTTTGTGAGTTAAAAACAGTCTTTTGGATCCATTATATGTCGGTTTTGCAAGCTAGCGAGAAAATCTCGCCGTACAGATGCCATATGGATGACACATGGATATTTTGATGCGAGGAAATCGCATCCTCGCACTGCACACGGATGACATACGGATCACTGTTCAGGGGACTTTTCTGCGTATTACGGCCGTATAATACGGTCCGATTTTTATACATTGTGTGTGACCCAAGCCTTATTCGCTCCCCACCTAACCGCCTCCAAGACTTATATCCCCCATCCTCTGGAATTCTTTGCCCCAACACGTCCAACTATCAACCACATTCAGATCCTTCAGACGGAACCTGAAAACCCATCTCTTCAGGAAAGCTTACAGCCTGCAATGACCCTGCTACCTCCTCACCACTATCGGAGATATCGCCTCAACCAACACCGGAACTGCCGCAACCCCCCAACCTGCTGTCTCCTTACCCACCATCCTGTAGAATGTAAGCCCGAAAGGGCAGGGTCCTCTCCCCTCTGTATCAGTCTGTGATTGTTAGTTTACTGTAAGTGATATCTGTAATTTGTATGTAACCCCTTCTCATGTACAGCACCATGGAATCAATGGTGCTATAGAAATAAATAATAATAATGCACGCGCTCTATATACTTGGATGCAAGCTCCTTAGACATATGGATGCCCGCTCCCTACACACTTGGATGCATTTGTAACACAGGTATACGGATGCAGTGACAAAGAAGCACAGAGCATTGGTTAACAATTATTCACTTTATCGATGCATTAATATCCTCCTTGCAGGGAGAAAACGGGAAATACAATTAAAGGGACAAGGGTTAAACAGGGTAACGGTAATTCAGTCTATAAATCAGTTACACGTCACGTGACCCGTTGTCCGTTTCTCTTGCAGAGGCCGATGGTTGCTTGGCTGCCGGCTGAGGCCGGTGCTGAGTCTTCAGGCTTCCCCGCCTAACAAACGTCTTACTTCTGGTGGCAGCGGGCGGTCACTGGTTTTGCCCGCTGAGCCCTAGTCTATGCACGCTCCATATATACTTGGATGCACCCTCCCTATATACTTGGATGCACGCTCCGTATATATATGGATGCACGCTCCCTATATACTTGGATGCACGCTCCCTATATACTTGGATGCACGCTCCCTATATACTTGGATGCACCCTCCCTATATACTTGGATGCACGCTCCGTATATATATGGATGCACGCTCCCTATATACTTGGATGCACGCTCCCTATATACTTGGATGCACGCTCCCTATATACTTGGATGCACGCTCCCTACATACTTGGATGCACACTCCCTATATACCTGGATGCACTCTCCTTATATACTTGGATGCACGCTCCCTATATACTTGGATGAACGCTGTTGTGAATGTGTTAGAAATGAATTCTGAGCAGAAGCTCCCTCTGGTGGTTACAAACAGTACTGAACCATTCAATGAGGATTGGCAATCAGGAGTTACAGACTGGTCTTATATAAGGAGGTTCCCTCCCATCATGGTTGCCGGTGATCAATTTTTCTTGTCTCAACTGTGGTTCCTGGTTCACTTGGAAGCTTGCTGAGTCTTGCCTCTTCTGCTCTCAGATAAGATATTTTCTGTTTTTTGTTTTTGTGCTTACCATTTGCATATTTCTCTGCATTTCTGTGAGGTTGGCCAGGTTTTCCCCCCCCCCCCGGGGGCTTGGGTTCCTCTCAGTTCTTCTGGAGCCACTGTTATTTGTTCATTTGCCTTTTCCAGTTTTTTCAGTGGCTGCGGCTTACTTTTTGTTACACCAGAGAACTAATTTAGGTGGTAGAGGTCGTGTGATCTCAGGTGTTTTTGCAATTAGTAGAGTTGGTATTTTTTAGGGTTTTTTGGATTGCAGTAAGTATCCTTCCTATCCTTTTCTGTCTAGGAAGATTGGGCCTCAACGTTTGCTCATACTATTTTCTGTCTGTGTCTGTATTTCCTCTTGTCTAACCGCCATTACATGTTTGGGGGCTTCCTATGTTCTTTGGGGTTCTGCTCCGGGGCAGATAGCTTTCCTCTTTCTATCTATAGGTGTAGTTAACCTCTCAGGCTGTGACGAGGCGTCTAGGACCAACGTAGGAACGCTCCACGGCTGCCTTTAGTTGTGGTGGTTAGTCAGGGTACTGCAATCCAGTAGATTCCAACCTCTCTGGTGTATTGCCGTTTTTGCCTGCTCTACTCAGCTACCAAATCATAACAGTACGCTCCCTATATACTTGGATGCACTCTCCCTATATACTTGGATGCACGCTCCCTACATACTTGGATGCACGCTCCATATATACTTGGATGCACACTCCCTATATACTTGGATGCATGCTCCCTATATACTTGGATGCACGCTCCCTATATACTTGGATGCACTCTCCCTATATACTTGGATGCACCCTCCTATATACTTGGATGCACGCTCCCTATATACTTGGATGCACGCTCCCTATATACTTGGATGCACGCTCTGTATATATATGGATGCACGCTCCTATATACTTGGATGCACGCTCTCTATATACTTGGATGCATGCTCCCTATATACTTGGATGCACGCTCACTATATACTTGGATGCACGCTCCATATATACTTGGATGCACGCTCCATATATACTTGGATGCACGCTCCATATATACTTGGATGCACGCTCCCTATATACTTGGATGCACGCTCCCTATATACTTGGATGCACCCTCCCTATATACTTGGATGCACGCTCCGTATATATATATGGATGCATGCTCCCTATATACTTGGATGCACGCTCTCTATATACTTGGATGCACGTTCCCTATATACTTGGATGCACGCTCCTTATATACTTGGATGCACGCTCCCTACATACTTGGATGCACGCTCCCTATATACTTGGATGCACGCTCCCTATATACTTGGATGCACGCTCCCTATATACTTGGATGCAAGCTCCTTATATACTTGGATGCAAGCTCCTTTATATTACTTGGATGCACGCTCCCTACATACTTGGATGCACAATCCCTATATACTTGGATGCACGCTCCCTATATACTTGGATGCACGCTCCCTATATACTTGGATGCACGCTCCCTATATACTTGGATGCACGCTCCTTATATACTTGGATGCACGCTCCCTACATACTTGGATGCACGCTCCCTATATACCTGGATGCACTCTCCTTATATACTTGGATGCACTCTCCCTATACACTTGGATGCACTCTCCCTATATACTTGGATTTATACTGACCGCTCCTATATTATACATTGGATGCACGCTCTACGATATATATATTGGATGCACGCTCCTATATACTAGGATGCACGCTCCATATATACTTGGATGCACGCTCCCTATATACTTGGATGCACGCTCCCTATATACTTGGATGCACCTCCCTATATACTTGGATGCACCCTCCCTATCTTATTACTTGGATGCACGCTCCGTATATATATATGGATGCACGCTCCCTATATACTTGGATGCACACTCTCTATATGTGTTAGAAATGAATTCTGAGCAGAAGCTCCTCTGGTGGTTACAAACAGTACTGAACCATTCAATGAGGATTGGCAATCAGGAGTTACAGACTGGTCTTATATAAGGGAGGTTCCCTCCCATCATGGTTGCCGGTGATCAATTTTTCTTGTCTCAACTGTGGTTCCTGGTTCACTTGGAAGCTTGCTGAGTCTTGCCTCTTCTGCTCTCAGATAAGATATTTTCTGTTTTTTGTTTTTGTGCTTACCATTTGCATATTTCTCTGCATTTCTGTGAGGTTGGCCAGGTTTCCCCCCCCCCCCGGGGGCTTGGGTTCCTCTCAGTTCTTCTGGAGCCACTGTTATTTGTTCATTTGCCTTTTCCAGTTTTTTCAGTGGCTGCGGCTTACTTTTTGTTACACCAGAGAACTAATTTAGGTGGTAGAGGTCGTGTGATCTCAGGTGTTTTTGCAATTAGTAGAGTTGGTATTTTTTAGGGTTTTTTGGATTGCAGTAAGTATCCTTCCTATCCTTTTCTGTCTAGGAAGATTGGGCCTCAACGTTTGCTCATACTATTTTCTGTCTGTGTCTGTATTTCCTCTTGTCTAACCGCCATTACATGTTTGGGGGCTTCCTATGTTCTTTGGGGTTCTGCTCCGGGGCAGATAGCTTTCCTCTTTCTATCTATAGGTGTAGTTAACCTCTCAGGCTGTGACGAGGCGTCTAGGACCAACGTAGGAAGCTCCACGGCTGCCTTTAGTTGTGGTGGTTAGTCAGGGTACTGCAATCCAGTAGATTCCAACCTCTCTGGTGTATTGCCGTTTTTGCCTGCTCTACTCAGCTACCAAATCATAACAGTACGCTCCCTATATACTTGGATGCACTCTCCCTATATACTTGGATGCACGCTCCCTACATACTTGGATGCACGCTCCATATATACTTGGATGCACACTCCCTATATACTTGGATGCATGCTCCCTATATACTTGGATGCACGCTCCCTATACACTTGGATGCACGCTCACTATATACTTGGATGCACCCTCCCTATATACTTGGATGCACGCTCCCTATATACTTGGATGCACGCTCCCTATATACTTGGATGCACGCTCCCTATACACTTGGATGCACGCTCACTATATACTTGGATGCACCCTCCCTATATACTTGGATGCACTCTCCCTATATACTTGGATACACCCTCCCTATATACTTGGATGCACGCTCTGTATATATATGGATGCACGCTCCCTATATACTTGGATGCACGCTCTCTATATACTTGGATGCATGCTCCCTATATACTTGGATGCACGCTCACTATATACTTGGATGCACGCTCCATATATACTTGGATGCACGCTCCATATATACTTGGATGCACGCTCCCATATATACTTGGATGCACGCTCCCTATATACTTGGATGCACCTCCCTATATACTTGGATGCACCCTTCTTCACGTTATATATATATGGATGCATGCTCCCTATATACTTGGATGCACGCTCTCTATATACTTGGATGCACGTTCCCTATATACTTGGATGCACGCTCCTTATATACTTGGATGCACGCTCCCTACATACTTGGATGCACGCTCCCTATATACTTGGATGCACGCTCCCTATATACTTGGATGCACGCTCCCTATATACTTGGATGCAAGCTCCTTATATACTTGGATGCAAGCTCCTTATATACTTGGATGCATCGCTCCTTATATACTTGGATGCACGCTCCCTACATACTTGGATGCACAATCCCTATATACTTGGATGCACGCTCCCTATATACTTGGTGCACGCTCCCTATATACTTGGATGCACGCTCCCTATATACTTGGATGCACGCTCCTTATATACTTGGATGCACGCTCCCTACATACTTGGATGCACGCTCCCTATATACCTGGATGCACTCTCCTTATATACTTGGATGCACTCTCCCTATATACTTGGATGCACTCTCCCTATATACTTGGATACACCCTCCCTATATACTTGGATGCACGCTCGTATATATATGGATGCACGCTCCCTATATACTTGGATGCACGCTCTCTATATACTTGGATGCACGCTCCCTATATACTTGGATGCACGCTCACTATATACTAGGATGCACGCTCCATATATACTTGGATGCACGCTCCATATATACTTGGATGCACGCTCCCTATATACTTGGATGCAGCTCCCTATATACTTGGATGCACCCTCCCTATATACTTGGATGCACGCTCCGTATATATATATGATGCACGCTCCCTATATACTTGGATTCACGCTCTCTATATACTTGGATGCACGCTCCCTATATACTTGGATGCACGCTCTCTATATCTTGGATGCACGCTCCCTATATACTTGGATGCACGCTCCTTATATACGTGGATGCACGCTCCCTACATACTTGGATGCACGCTCCCTATATACCTGGATGCACTCTCCTTATATACTTGGATGCACGCTCCCTATATACTTGGATGCACGCTCCCTATATACTTGGATGCACGCTCCCTATATACTTGGATGCACTCTCCCTATATACTTGGATTCACGCTCCTTATATACTTGGATGCACGCTCCCTACATACTTGGATGCACGCTCCCTATATACTTGGATGCACGCTCCCTACATACTTGGATGCACTCTCCCTATATACTTGGATGCACACTCCCTATATATATGGATGCACGCTCCCTATATACTTTGATGCACGCTCCCTATATACTTGGATGCACTCTCCCAATATACTTGGATGCACGCTCCTTATATACTTGGATGCACGCTCCCTATATACTTGGATGCACGCTCCTTATATATATGGATGCACGCTCCCTATATACTTGGATGCACGCTTCATATATACATGGATTGCACGCTCCCTATATACTTGGATGCACGCTCATTATATATATATGGATGCATGCTCCCTATATACTCGGATCCCAACGCTCCCTATATACTTGGATTGCATGCCCTTATATATTTATGGATGCATGCTCCCTATATACTTGGATGCATGCTCATATATATATGGATGCACGCTCTCTATACACACACACAAGTGTCCTTGCACGCTTCCTTATCGCTTACCATCCCGGAGAGCAGCACAACAACCACTGCTGCGCACAGTGTGCAGTTTACCATTCGGGGGGGGTCCTCGTGTTTGTTAGAATAAATGCAGATTGCATAACAATGATTAGCAGGAGCCCCCCACCCAGAGCAGCTGAGAGCGATTCGGCTGACACGAGGGATCGTTAGTGGTCGGCTAATTGCATATTTGTTCAGGAAACCATTGCCACTTTAATTACTAAATTATATATCTGAAGGAAACATAAATTCCAGAGGAAAAAAAAACGGTGTAAACATATGAAGGGTACTATACATAAATATGCGTCAGACCATATCAGCACTATCAGACGCTACAGAGTAATGTTTTGGCTAAGAGAGGGACTGGTGGATACATTTTCCTACATCCTTACATTATAAAACTCCTATAGCGTAAACTTAATGTGCAATTCAGACCCAATTACCCATTAACGAAAACAATTAATTTACTGGAGAATTATTGATTTTATAGCTGTAATACCTTTCTAACCAGCGGGTGTGCTGTCACCAGAGAGCTCCTCACTGAGAGCGCAAAGCAGGTGTGGTGCGATACTCTACAGCACCACCTAGTGGTGGAAGCCTTACATTCAGAAAAATGGATCATCTAATCATTCATTAAGAAAGCTAGCCAAATCAATATTTATTAAACAAACTAGCCAAGAATTAGTCATTGATGGGGCTTGGATGTCAGCGGCCAGGGTCCGTGTCTGAGTATTCCTGGCAGTAGGCAGAGGTACTGAAATAGGTGCAGGATTGAAGCCCAAATTATGATAGAATGTTGCAGAATTTTTCTCCGGCAGCTCGATGAGCCATGTGCCGTGTCTGCGCCTGTTCTCCATTCTGAGTTTATGGTTTCTACCTGGTAAAGTGATTTTACACAGCAGCTGCCGGAGTCTTCTGGGTCAGTACTTTGCCATAAACGTAGCAGAAGGGAAATGCCCCTGCGTCCTGTAAATCATGACGAGCAAACGCTACATTAACTGCTAATGAGGTATCGATGGTTGTCAGCTTCCAAGGAGAAGCGGAAGATAAACCCCCTGTTCTGAAAAGACCCAGGACCGAGGAGAACGCTGTGATGTCACCTCCCAAAGCTTCCAGCCAGACCATCTAGAAAACCGCGGCAGTATAGGATGTAGCAGAGTCATCAGCCGTCTGATAGTAAAACATGTTCTGTGCTCAGATTCCTACATAATTAATTAATTACGGCCTTCAGTAATTTAGTCATTCAAAGAGGACGTGTCACTTGCCATAAATATGTCATTTTTATTAACTGGGGTAAATGCCGCTGTTCTCCTGAATCCAGCAATGTTTTTCTTTTCTTTCTGAGCCTCTCCGTTCCCGAGATATGGCCTCCTTTCCCAGCGCAGAAATATAACCTTGTTAGCCAACAGGTGTGATCCTCAGCTCCCTCGAGGCGTATCCTTGAGAACCACGCCTACTTGGCAAAAAATTACAGATTTTTTTATAGCGGGAAGACAGAGCCATAGCTCAAGAACAGAGAGGCGCAGGAAGAAAGAAAAACAGCGTCGGATTCAGGGAGAACAGCAGCGTTTACACCAGACAAAAAAAAAACAACAAATACATATTTTGTAAGTGACAGATCTTGGTTAAAGGGATTTTCGGCTTTGGAAAAATCCCTAATGAAACTGATATAAAGTGATCCTCATCAATCAGCTGTTATTTGTGGCGCCCCTGAGGGTTCAGTCGCCAAGAGGTATTGCACCTCATTCCAGAGGGGTGATACCCCACTCTCAGGTAAGGAGGGGCACCCTTTTGGCTTTTAAAACCCGCAACCCCCCGCTATATCAGTGGGGGCCCGGGTCCCTTGGGGGATGGTCCATCCCAGGTGGGGAGGGGCAAGGTATGGGGGTGGGTGGAGAAAAAATTTTAAAAAGGAGGGGGAAATGAACTTAAAAGGGGAAAAAAAGAGTTAGTAGAAGTCTTTGGGAAAGGGGTGCAAGCTGTTAGAGCCCGGTAGCAGCCCCCGATGGAGAACGTTTTGAGAGAGAGAAGCACGAGGGGGTTTTATGGGAATTTTAAAAAAGGGGCCAAATGGGCACAATAATTTTGATCCATCCATTGGACCGAACAAAGAGGGGTTTTTGGGGGGCCCTTCAAAAACCCAAAAAACCGGCCCCTTTAAAAACCCATTTTTAAAAAATTTTAAACCCAAATTTTTTCCCAACCAACAATTCCATCTTTTCTAGGGGGGGAAAATCTTTCCGGAAACCCAAATTTCTAAAGAAAAGGTTACCATAAGAAAAGGAAAAAGCCATGAGGAGTTAACCAAAAAGGTTCCCCTACTTTCTTTTTGGGGGAAAAAAAATTTCCAATTTTGGACCCAAGGGGGAAAAGGAATCACAACCACAGAAAAAAGGAAAAGATGAGGGAAAGGTTTAAACATTGAAAGGGTTGTGGCCCCAGGTTACCCCTCTATTTTGCTTAACCCGCTTACCTTTAACACCCAAAAAGAGGGAAAAAAGGTGTCAAAAAAAAAACTGTTTTTTAAGAGGAAAAATGAAACCCCGGGGGTAAAAAAATCCTTTGTTTATTTTTTGGCGTTAAAACCGTTACCAACCCAAAGAAAAAAGGGAACTCCCTTACTTTAAAACCTCGGCCCCTTTCCCTTGGGTCAATTTTTTTTTGGAGAGATTTTTCCAAAATCTCTAAAAACACCAAAACCCCCATAAAATCTCCTTTTTGGCCATTTTCCCTTTTTTAGCCAGAAAAGGGGGGGCGAAGGGTTTTTTTTTTTCGCTTTCTATTTGGGATTGGGGAAAACTTTTTTTCCCTTTTACGCCCCGGACTAAATTTTGGGGAAAGGTTTGAACAATTAAAAAACCGGCCCAAAACCAAGGACACCCCTTACCTGGTGGGCTCAATTCTTTTTTAAAACCCCCAACCAAATTTCCCTTTTTCCTCACCCCCCAAAGGGGAAATTTTAAGATTTAACCCACCTTTAACAAAATGGAAATTTAAAAGCTTGGGCCAAGCCGGTTTTGGGAAAGCTGAGTCCTTTAAAGAAAAGATTTTTTTTTTATTAATAAACGTTTTGATTGATCGAACCAGGGTTTTGGTTCCTTTGGTTGCCCCAAATGAATTTTTTGTGTTTTTAATTTTTGCTAGGAAGGGAGTCCAAACTTATTAACCCAAAAAACATTGAAATTTTGGGGGGTTGAAGGGTTCTCTCCATTTCTTTTGGGAGTGAAAAGAATTTAATGGGGGAAAGGGGGTTTCCCCGTGGGGTCCCTTACGCACTAGCCCCCTCCTTTTTGGGAAATCCCCCAGCCAAACCCCCACCTTTTTTTTTTTCCTTTATTGGAGAATGGGTTGTGGGGGTTTATTGTTCCCCAAAGGGAAACCCCCCCCGACTTGTTTGCCGGGTCACAAACCCCAAAAAAGGCTTGAATGGGAAAGAATAGGGGGGGGGAAGACTGTTGGGCAATTAAAACCAAACAGAAGGCCCGTACGCTACCCAAAGGGGTTATAATTGTCAGTGCGGGCAGGGCTGGCACATTGTGTCATCACACTGTTTCTGGATAATGGGTTTACAGGGGCCCCCTTTCGTACCATCATTGTGCCCAAAAAACAATGCCGTCAAAGGCCCCCAAAATATGCTTTTTTTATAAGGGGAAACATCCCGTGCCCCGGTTTAGTGCCCCCCTTCCCCTACCCGTCAAAGGGGCCCTAAAATGCCATTTTCAGTGCCCCATTACAAATCCGTCATAGTTTCCCAAAACAGGGGATTTTAGTGCCACATTCAGTAAACCCGTCCCTAGGGCCCCCAAAAACCCGTGCCACTTTTCAGTCCACATATGGCCCCCCAAAAAGGGGGCCATCTGGAGTGCCCCATTACATTCCAGTCATAGTGCCCATAACAGTTTTCCAAGCATTTCCCCCATTCAGTGCCAGTCATGGGGCCCCTAACAGTGCCATCTGTATGCCACATTACCCTTAACCCGTCTAAATGCCCATAAAAAGTTTCCATCTGAGTGCCACATTACGTCCGTCATTTGTGCCCCAAACAGTGCCCTTGTAGTGCCAATTAAGTACCCGTCATAGTGGGACCCTTAAAAGTGGCCCTCTGATTTC
Organism: Oophaga sylvatica; assembly: GCA_033576555.1. Lineage (NCBI taxonomy): Eukaryota > Metazoa > Chordata > Amphibia > Anura > Dendrobatidae > Oophaga > Oophaga sylvatica. The sequence continues at coordinate 81,760 of JARQOD010002068.1, forward strand.
CCATTTCGGGACCATCCAAAATGCCCATAACAGTCCCTTGAGTGCCACATTAAAAGGCCCGTCATAGTTGGGCCCCCCAAAACAGTTGGCCCTTTTGTGTGCCCACATTACAGAAACCCGGCCAAGTGCCCCTAACGGCCATCTGAGTGCCCCCAATAAAGTCCCCCTTTAAATGCCCATAACCCCCGTGCCTTTTGAGTTCCACCCTTAAAAGTTTCCAGTATTGTGCCCATAACAGGCCCTTTAAATGCCACCCCTTTCAGTACGGTCCAAGTGCCCATAACAGTGCCATCTGGAGTTTCCCCAAATTTCAGTGCCGGGCATAGTTTCCCCAAAAAGTTTCCCTCTGAGGCCCCATTACCGTACCAGGCCCCAAATGCCCCCTTTAAAAGGTGCTCTGTTGTGGGCCCCAATTTCGGTTCGATATTGTGCCCAAACAGTGCCCATCTGTAGGCCCCATTACCAGTTTCCCCGGGCAAGTGGGCCCCCTAACGTGCCATCTTTGTTTCCCCATTACAGTACCAAATCATTGCCCCCTAACAGTGCCATCTTTATGGCCCCATTACGTACCAGTCAAGTTTCCCATAACATGCCATTGGGAGGGGGCCATTTCATTCCCCGTCATAGTGCCCCAAACAGTTGGGAATTTCTGTAAATGCCAATTACAGTACCAGTTTATTTGTGCCCCCTAACATTTCCATCGAGTGCCACCTTTAAATCCCGTCCATGTGCCCAAAAACAGTTTCCATAGAAACCACCCTTACAGTGCCCGTCATAGTGGGGCCCTAACAAGGCCAAACTGTAGTGCCAAACCCCTAAAAGTGGGTCATTGTGCCCCCCTAAAAGTGCCATCTGTAGTGCCCATTACATGCCAGTCCCTAGTGCACCATAACAGTTCCATAGTGGGGTTTCCACATTACAGTACCCATAGTTCAAACCCTAACAATGCCCCTTGTAGTGGGCCCCATTACCAGTCGGGCATAGTGCCCCTAACAGTGCAAACTGTATTCCCATTCAGGGACCAGTCATAGTTTCACCAAAAAAGTGCCCTCGTAAATGCCAAAATTCAGTACCTTTTATGTGCACCCTAAAAGGCCCTCTGAAAAGCCAAAATTTCAGTACCAGTTTTTTAGTGCACCAAAAACAGTGCCAAACTGTAGTGCCCACATTTTGTACCAGTTATGTGCCCCCCCCCCCCCATGCCCATCGTAGGCCACATTCCCCCGTGCCAGTCATAGGGGCCCATAACAGTGCCATCTGTTTGCCCAATTAAAAGTCCATTCCCTAATGGCCCCAAAAAAGTTTCCAAAACTGTAGTGCCACCCTTACAGTCCCGTCATAGTGCCCCTAACAGGGCCCTCTGTAGTGCCACATTTCAGTGGGCCGTCCCTAGGCACCCTAAAAAGTGCCATCTGTAGGGCCACCCTTACGTACCATTTTAGTGCCCCCTAACAGTGCCATCTGAGTGGCCCCATTCGTGACCAAATCAAAAATTTCACCAAAAACAGTGCCATCTGTTGGGCCACATTACAGGTACCAGTCATAGTTTCCCATAACAGTGCCATCTGTAGGCCCCATTACAGTTCCCGTCATGGCCCATAACATTTCCATCTGTAGTGCCAACCCTTTCGGCCAGCATATTTCACCATAAACAGGCATCCGTTTGGGGCCCCATTACAGTTCCCCTCATATGCAAACCCTAACAGTGGGCCCTCTTTAGTGACATTTTTTGTTCCAGTATTTGTGCACCATAAAAAGTGCCAAGTTTTGTGCCACAATTTCATCCCCGTCTTTTGTGGACCTTTAAAAGTGCCACGGGTTACTGCCAAAATTTCAGTACCAGTCTTTTGGGGCCCCCTTAAAAATTGCCTTTTGAGTGCCACCTTTCCCGGGCCGGTTTTATTGCCCAAAACAGTGCCCCCTCTGTTTTGTGCCAATTACAGTCCAGTCATTGGGGCACCATAAAATGGGCCCTCTGAAATGCCACATTAAAAGTGCCATCATAGTGCCCCATTAAAAATGCCAACTTATTTCCACATTACAGTGCCAGTCATTTGGGGCCCCATAACCGTCCAAACTGTTTTCCACTTACAAGGGCCAGTCATAGTGCCCATAAAAAGGCCATCTGTAGTGCCACTCCAGTTCCCGTCATAGGGGCCCATTTAAAAGTGCCCTCTTTTAGTGCCACATTTTTCAGTCCAAATCATATTTCCCAAAACAGGGGCCATCTGTAGGCCCACATTAAGTACCCGTCATGTCCCTTTAAAAGTGCCCAATGTAGGCCCATTACAGTCCAGTCATAGTGCACCAAAAAAAGTGCCAACTTAGGGGGCACATTACAAATTCCAGTATGGGCCCAAAAAATTTCCATCTGGGAGTGGGCCCCAATTTCCCGTCCAGTCATAGTGCCCATACCGTGCCATCTGTAGTGCCAATTAAAAGTCCCTTCTTGGGGCCCAAAAAAAGTGCCATCTGTAGTGCCAAATTTTTCAGGGGCCAGTTTATAGTCCCCTAATAAAATGCCCTGTAGTTTCCCCATTTTTAGTGCATTCCCTAGTGCCCCCTAACAGGCCCTCTGGGAGGCCACATTACAGTCCGTCATAGTGCCCCAAAAGTT
>JARQOD010002069.1:0-84365 GCA_033576555.1 Oophaga sylvatica
ACTTACATAGAGGTGGAACTTTTGTCGCTCCTCAGGTTTGTCCGCTCTAAAACCCACATACCCCCGCGGGACCCTCTTACCTTGAAATCCCGGAGCGCCGTGGCCACGTCATGGACTTCATTACGGACCTCCCCATCTTCGGGTAAAACATCATACTCTTTAGGACAGTTCCAAGATGGCACTTTTTAAAATCGCCTTCCTGCCTTCCTAATGCTAAAACCTTGCGCGGTTTTATGGGAGATTGTAAACTTCACGGGTACCCTCCGATTGGTGCGTCGGGGTCTCATTTGTGTCCAAATTCGGAAAGCATTTTGTACAACGGCGGGGGATGTGTTTCATTTTCATCGCTTTCACCCGATCCAAAGGTCAACACAGCGTCTAACCAGAGCTGGAACATATTCCGTTTTGTGTCAAGAACCGAGATGGGCTTCCCCCCGGAGTTTCCTAATAAACGACGTTCCCTGGTAGTCCCCCTTTTTTGGGGATAGGCACCCCCATTTGTCCTTCAATAGGGGGGCTCTTCTGGATTTCCTGAGGAGGAACGATTTTCGTCGTCACTTGCTTCAGTTGGAGAGGTTGCTGAATAATCTGAGTACTATGAAACCGATACAAAACGTATGGCTGATAGGAGAGAGTTCTGGTCCGGACCTAGTGTGAACGATCTGTTATGGTTGTCTACCAAAGAAAAAAACTTAAGTTCCTCCTGGAAACTGGTCCCAGTTCATCGGCCATACATCAGTTTCTATAATTAATCCCGTTGCATTCCGCTGACCCCCTCCCACATTTAAAATTCATAATTGTCCACAGATCGTTGCTTAAGAGTATGTTGCGCCGTGATAACCGTCACCTTTACCTCCTCCTCCTGGGTGTCAATGGTAACTTGGAGTTCCAGGTCGAGAGTCATCGATTCACGTCTGAATCGCCGTCCCTTCAGTACCCTTGTTCATTGGAGGGGGTATGGTCCTGAGAGAGGATGTGGGTTCCTGCTCGATATTAACGCAGACCGATTGGTTCGGCCTTCCACACTACTCACCCAGAAAAACCCGGCCCTAAGGTCCGGAGGCCCCTCGTAAAGGGGGGTACTGTCACGGGTGTGTCGCTGCGAAAGATCGTCGCGATTGCACACCCTTACTTTCTCACAGCTGAGTTTCTGCTGCTGGTGTTTTTCGGCAGTGAGAGATTAATTCTCCCTCTCTCTGTGCTGGACAAGACCAGCCTCGCTCAGCTGCAATTAATGTTGCGATAATTGGATTCCTCAAATACCTGCCTTCTGCTAGGGAAGTGTCGGTGAAAAGCATTCATGCAGACCACAGAGCGGATCCATTTGAAAGTCTAAAGCTAAGAGTACCTGTTGTGGTTTTCTCCTCTCCTCGCTTTATTATTTATCTCCTTACCTGTTGGTTTCCCTCTGTAGTAGTAGTTTTGTAATGCAAGGTGTCTTTTATTTTACCCCTTGTACTGTCTCGTTCGTCTTATACTGTGTGTAGGCAGTTACCTTCCCGTTCCCTGTGGTGGTAATCAGGTCCTTCTCAGGACTAGATTACAGTTGTCAGGGATTCACAGGAGATAGGTTACGCTGGCGCCTGGACCTCTGTAGCATCAACATACCTCCAGGTAGAGGATTAGTCAGGACCCCAGCTTAGGTCACATAGACCCCGTCCTCCTGTATGCAGAGACAGCGTGACAGATGTGCGTGGTAATCTTCAGAGGCTAACAAAAGATCCAAAGTGTATTTGATAGAAAAACGACAAGAGGTTTTGTTTGCTATTGTGACATGGTTTGGTTGTCCTCTAAGAATCTGTGCTTGAGGATTCCGTCTAAGAAACTGGGTCCCAAGTTTGTAGGGCCCTTTAAGGTGCTTCAGGTTATTAACCAATCTGCTGTTAAGCTGGAGCTTCCTACCTCCTGAAGATTAATCCGGTGTTTCATGTTTCTCTCTTGAAAAAAGCTGAGGTCTCAGATGGAGACGTCTCGGCCACTGTTCCCCTGGTGGTGGAGGACGGGCAATATGAGATTTCTCGCATCCTAAATTCTAGACGGTATAGAGGGAGTTGCAGTACCTCGTCGCTTGGAAGGGTTATGGACCCGAGGATAACTCATGGGTGAGGTCGGATGATGTTTCTGCGTCTAAACTTGTCAGAGCGTTTCACAAGAGTTTTCCGGATAAAACTAAGTCCTAGGGATCCGGAGGATCCTCTTAGAAGGGAGGATACTGTTAGAACCCCTTGTTAGGTTTTTTCAGTTGCTGGTCACATGACCTTTTTTCCCTATTTAGTCTGGCTCCGCCCTCTGCTTTGCTGGACTTCGTTGTATTATCTACTTTTAAGCTAGCCGGGTGCTTAGGAGCTTTACTCAGTCAGTTTTGCTTGATCTTAGGCTCTCTAAGTAATTTGTTTTCTGTTTTATTTTCCCTGCTACAATTTCTGTTAGGAGTGTCCACCTTTTCTCCCAGTCCCTAGATCTTGTAGGGATTCCTCCCTCGCAACTATAGGTCTTCGTTCAGACTAGCTGAGGACTTTAGCGGTTCTGGTCGCAGGATCAGGTTTCCCTGTTACATCGTAGGATCCAGCTTAGTTCTAATGTAGGACAGAATTCCCATCTTTCCTTAGTGCTTGTAGCAGATCATAACAGTTCCTCAATATGGGAAATACAATGGGAGTGCATGTGTCCGTATTTGCGGCCCTTAAATAACAGACTGCATAAGAACACAAAAAACACAGTAATAACCCCACAGATTCTCTATACATAGTATGATGCTCCCTCAGCCAATCAACAAGTGGAGCATCCATTAGATGTTCCAATTCCGGCTCTTAGCTTCAGGCCTTCCTGATTGCCTTGGTGCAATGGCAGTCGAGGTAATAGCTTTTGTGGTTGATGTCAGCTGTGTAATGTCAGCTGCATCAAAACCAGGGTTAGTAATGGAGAGGCGTCTATCAGACACCCCCATTACTAACCCCATATTTTAAAATAAAAAGACACACACAGGAAAAAAAAGTTTATTTGAACAAAGACTCTCCAACACACATTTCCCTGGGGTACCCATTTATTATTAAAAAAGAATCTCCGCAGCTCTGACGTAATCCATTGTGGTTCCCATGACATCCAGTGATTCTCTACGCAACCTAGAGCGTTGTTCTGAATCACTCCTGGTTATAGCTCATGGGCAATGATTGTACTAATGCCATCGCTCATGAGATACAGTCCTGCTCATCGTTATTGGCACCCATAAGTTTAAGTAAATAATGTGAATATCTTCTTCAAAAATTAATCAAGTTAAACTTTTTTCTGTATAGAGCAATCAGCAATAGAGCAAATCATGTTAAATACAAAAGAGCAAATGATAAATACTGTACATACTCATGTATAAGCCAACCCATGTATAAGCCGACCCCCCTAATTTTGCCACAAAAAACTGGGAAAACTTATTGACTCGTGTATAAGCCTAGGGTGGAAAATGCAGCAGCTACTGGTAGATTACAAAAATAAAAATAGATACCAATAAAAGTAAATTAATTGAAACATCAGTAGGTTAAATGTTTTTGAATATCCATATTGAATCAGGAGCCCCATATAATTCTCCATACAGTTAATGATGGGCCCCATAAAATGCTCCATACAAAATACTCCCCATGTAATGCTCCATAAAGGTTAATAATGGCCCCATAAGATGCTCCATAGATTAATATGCCCCATATGCTGCTCCATAAAGTTATGCCCCCATAAGATGCTCCATATATTTTATGCCCCATATGATGCTCCATAGATTATGCCCCCCTAAGATGCTCCATAGAATATTCCCCCATATGAGCTCCATAGAGTATGCCCATATGATGCTCCAAAGATTATGCCCCATAAGATGCTCCATAGATTATGCCCCCATAAAATGCTCCATAGTTATGCCCATATGCTCCACAGATTATGCCCCAATATTATGCCCCATATACTCCACAGATTATGCCCCCATATGCTCCACAGATTATGCCCCCATATGCTCCACAGATTATGCCCCCATATGCTCCACAGATTATGCCCCCATATGCTCCATAGATTATGCCCAATATGCTCCATAGATTATGCCCCAATATGCTTCATAGAATATGCCCCCATATGCTCCATAGATTATGCCCCATATGCTCCATAGTATAGGTCCCATAATGCTCCATAGATTATGCCCCATATGCTGCCGCTGCAACTAAAAAAAAAATGACATACTCACCTCTCGTCGCTGGGGGCCAGGTGCCGGTGTCCTGAGCAGGCACCGCTCAGGACCCCGGCACCTGAGATATTCACCTGTCCTCAGTCCACCGCTGCGCGCTGCTCCGACTTCCGAGTCCTTCTGTCAGTGACTGTTCAGGCAGTGGCGCGGCGTGCACTAACTACGTCATCGCGCCCTCTGCCTGAACATCACAGCCAGAGGACTAGGAGGTCAGAGCGACGCTCAGCTGTGGACCGGGACAGGTGAATATCGCATATACTCACCCCCTCCTGGTGCGTCTCTGCAGCCCCTGCTCTTCTCCCGCAGCTCTTCGTTCCTACAGCGGTCACGTGGTACCGCTCATTAAAGTCATGAATATGTGCATATTCATGACTTTAATGAGCGGTACCGCTTGACCGCTGCAGGAAGGAGCCTGAGATCGTGAAAGAAGCAGGGGGGCTGCAGAGACACGCCGGCGGGGGGTAAGTATGATCTGACATCCCCGCTCCCCCTCCCCCGCTGACACCCTGGTATATGACTCACGTATAAGCCGAGAGGGGACTTTCAGCCTTAAAAAATAGGCTGAAAATCTCGGCTTATACGCGAGTATATACGGTAATCATTTAAAGCAAAAAATCAATGGGAGGAAAAATAGAAAAACCTAAAGCTTGCTGTTGCGCTGGTATTGGCCCCTTTACATCATTAAATTAGCATGGAAACACATTTGACTCACAAATGAGAATCACCTGTGATTAATTGTCGGTGCCCATGTAACTTGATTTAGCCAATGAATGATGATTTCAGTATTTTAAAAGCCACATCGTAGGTCCTGTTCCTTTGTCACAATGGTGAAGACAAAGGAGCTGTCTGAGGACATCAGAACTGCAATTATTACGAAACGCAAGATTTCCAAAGGTTTAAAGCCATCTCCAAAGACCTTGGATCCCAGTTTCAATAGAGCGCAATGTTATTAAGAAATTTGACAAATTTTGAACCGTCAAGAACCTCCCTGGACGTGGAGGAAAGAAGAAAAATGACAAGAGATGTCTTCTAAAGGTTGATGCGGATGGTGGAAAAACACCATGTCAAACATTCAAAGACCTGAAGGCCAACCTGAAACAGTCTTGGGTCATGGTTTCAACAAGTAGCACTGTATGACGAGAATGAGGCTCCATAGGACACTTACAGTCATGTCTCACAGGTAATGACGTTACTGATGCCATCTCTCGGGAGACATGATGTAACAATTATGTAGGTACGAAAGAATCTTGAGATAAAACCAGTCTGAAACAAAGCTGCAGCAAAAACTTGTATTTACACAAAATAGAAATGCAAACAGAACTAACACAGATATTCCTGCAATTGTAGGGGTGCTTAGCACAATATAGTAAATCACAGCAAACTGAAAGCAAACAGAACTAACACAGATATTCCTGTATTGTAACGTGATGCTCAGCATAATATAGTAAATCACAGCAAAATGAATAACTGCTAATACGAACCAGTCCAGCAAGGATATGACGCAGCCGCAGGAGTGTGCGAGACATTTTAACGAGGAAGTTTCTATCAGTGGGTATGCATACAGTACTTAAACGTGGTTGTCCACTAGGGGTAGTGGAAATGCACACAGTACTTAAACAAGGGAGTCCAGCAATAACTTGTTCTCATGTGGGTACGGCACTTGTTTGTGGAGTTCACTAATATGTAGAAGCATAGACAGGGAGGTCTCTAAAGGTACCTTTAAGGGCTGACAAGTCCCGCTCAAGTCCAGCACCCTAGGTGCTGCGGTGTCCCTCTTTCCTATCTTTCTAGGTAAGACATATTTTATTGGCTCTCATTGTTCTATTTGTGTGCCTAGACAATACTTTAATAGCCATATTGTATGTTTCTCTACCCAGATCTATTCTATATTGTTTATATTAGGGGGTATTGGTCTCTTGTTGCTAGTATTTGTGTTTATGACCATTCATATTTGATTACTCATGTGATTCTATGAGACAACCTGCATATATCCTGCGTCCCAGCAATCTTTGAAGCACTTATTCGCTTTTCTACCCCCTTTTATCTGTTCTTTAATGTACAATTTTCAATAAAGTTTTCTAGATTTTATATCACACTGGACTGTTTTTATCGCAATTTTCCTTGTGTTTTTTGCTCATTTTCAGCGATTGGTCCTGTTACATGTCCGATACTTGTGCACTATAATGACTAACCTAGTAATTTATGTATACCCTACTCCTCTAAATAGGTGCTTTATCGTTTGCTGAATTTTCATTATCTTTTCCAGAATTAGCGAGTGTAGGAGAGCAGCTGCCGAGATAGGGTCAAATTTAGGGTCAGATTTGGGGTTTTATAAGGTAGTCTGGGTATGCCATTAAAGAAAACACAAATCCAGCTAAATCAACAGTCCTTCTAAGCCGGTGTCACACTTGCGAGTGTGATGCGAGTTAGTCACACACGACTTTCTCGCATCAACACCCGGCGCGGGCCGCCCGCTCTCGGACCCGAGTGCCCCCGAGTGCATGTATTTCTTATGCAGCCGCACACTCGGGTCCGAGAGCGGGCGGCCGTGCCGGGTTGATGCGAGAAAGTCGTGTGACTAACTCGCATCACACTCGCAAGTGTGACGCCGGCCTAAGGACTAATAACGGGATATATATATTGCAGTGCTAAGTAGGCAGGGAGTGTATGTGTGTATATACATATCAGTGCAAGGCATGCACGCACTATATATGGGTATATAGATCTCAGTAGCAGGCAGGCATTGTACTGTATGTGCCATACATCAAGAGGGTCCATTATGTTACTGTCTGCTGCTGCCTATCAGGTATATTGACCGTATCTACACAGCCCAAGGTCTCAGTGGACAGTAAATTTTGTTTTGCATCTTAATCCTGATTATTTTATTCCAAAGCAATCCAGAACCCCTTTTTTTCTCCATTTGCTTGTTAACACTGCCGACTATAGCCAGATCCTATTCATAGTACAGTGTGAAAATCCAGCAATTTTAAATGGGTTTACCCGTCCCAATCATGACATTCGAGTGCGCACAAAAATCTTCCATTTTTTGTGGAACTGTAGAATTTTTTTTGGAGTGTCTTATACAACTTTTTGATACCATTTTGCTGCCAAAAAACATTTAGCTGCAAAAAAATATTTAGCCGTAGGGCAGATATTTTACACTGGATTGTATCCGCCACACCGATCGCATATCATTGCGCTCAAAATTTTAGCATTTCAGGCCCCATGGATTTTTTTTTGTTGTGTCATAGACATAAACTATTGACACAATTTTGCTGGGCCTCAAAAAAAAAAAATACAGGGCAGATATTTGAAAGTGGGCTATCTTCGTCAAATGCCTAATCTATCTGTGGGATACAAATTGTGGCATTTCAGGCCTACATTCACCTTTTTTGCTGTGCCTTCTACTAGTTCTATAGACGATTTTGGGGTAAAAAATTAAAAAATACAGGCCACATATTGAACAGTGTGGTAGCTCGCCAGATGACAGATTTATCTGGGGCTACAAATTGTTGTATTTCAGGCCTACATTTCAGTGTATCTGCTATGTGTTTCCCTACTTCTATACAATATTTTAGGGTAAAAAAAATAAAAAAAATACAGACCAATATTGAACAGTGTGGTATCTCCACCAGATGCCAGATTTATCTGCGGGCTACAAATTGTTGCATTTGAGGCCTACATTCACCTTTTTTTTGCTGAGTCTTCCATTAGTTCTGTAGACTATTTTGAGGTAAAAAATTTAAAAAATGCAGGCCACATATTAAACAGTGTGAATAACAAAAATCAAGTGGGCACCATCAACACATGACAGAAGTGGGATCACTCATTTGCATGAAAAATCATTGAAACGACAAAAGAGAGAAAGTACATGCATAGACTAAGGATCACCACAAAATATGAAAAAATACCGATTTTTTTTTTCAGACCAGAAAAAACACATATTTAAAAAAATCCACAATGACATACATGTTGATCCAAAATCAAGAATATAATATTCAAGAAAGTTTGAAATTTTATTTCTATAGCGCCAACATATTCCGCAGCACTTTACATTATAGAGGGGACTTGTACAGACAATAGACATTACAGCATAACAATAAACACATAGATCAAAGCAGATACCAAGAGGAATGAGGGCCCTGCTCCAAGCTTACAATCTATGAGGAAAAAGGGGAGACACAAAAGGTAGATGGTAACAATTGCTTTCATTGTTCGAACCATGTATACACAATATGACACTTTATACTGTATAGTATTGTGATATTATGTAAGCACAGTATAGTGGTATTACATATTCGCAGTATGGCAGTATTATGTATTTAAGGTATCGTGTTATTATGTTTGCACAGTATGATGGTATTAGATATTCACAGTATGGTCTTATTACATATGCTCAGTAATGTGGTATTATGTATGCACAGTATAGTGGTATTATATATGCACATTATGGTGGTATTATGTAAGTACAGTATAGTGGTATAAGATATTCACAATATGGCAGTATTATGTATGTAAGGTATGGTGTTATTTTTTGCACAGTATGATGGTATTAGATATTCACAGTATGGTCTTATTATATATGCTCAGTATTGTGGTATTGTGCATGCACAGTACTGTGGTATTATGTGTGCACAGTAATAATAATAATAATAATCTTTATTTATATAGTGCTTAATATACAGAGTTAATGCATAATAACATATAGAAAAACACTGCTAGACATATTGCACGATAACATTCACACCTGATCAGCAGGAGAAAAACAAAACCTGAATCTGGCAAGGACATAGTTAGTTAATAGGGAATAGCCCAATCTACTGTTAGGGTCTGCGGAACGCACCTAATAGATATAATAGAGAGGTGCGTTCGCAGCCCGGGTCCACCGTGCAGGCGAAGCCCGCTGCTAATAAGATGGCGAAAGTAGCGAACTCTGTTATCCCGCAGAGTCGCAAAAATAAACGCCGTAGCGCGTTGTGGCAGTAAGTGCGAACTCTGTTAATCCCCAGAGCCGCTAACGGGATGCCACAGCGCTATATGGCGATAGGTGCGAACTCACTTAACTTCAGTGAGCTGCAAAGTAAAACGCTGGGGCGCTGTCTAGCGTCAAAAGCGAACCCTGTTACGTCACAGAGCCGCTGAGAAAAAGTACCGTGTCCTGTCAGGCTCTCAAGTACACGGATAATTGCTAAGCGAGCATAATATGTGGTCATGCGCTAATGTCCTCGCGGGAGTCACCCGCAATCTATGGCGTCTGAACGCCAGACCCTGAATACGGCAATCAAACTCCTCACCGGTTATGCCGGTAATCTAGGGCATCTAGGACACCGACCCTGACCAGCTAGCACACCAAACTCCTCACCGATTAAGTCGGTATTCTAGTGGCTTATTTCAGCGCGGTCCCTAACCACACACACGCATGACCACACTGGCGCATAGCATACAATGGTTGATATTAGTGCATGGCGGCCCAGCCATGCTACCCTTTTATAGCAACAGCTACAGGACCTTCCAGGAACAAGGACCAATGAGAAACCTGTTCCAGAAGACTCGTAGCAACAGGGCCTTCCTGGCGGACCAATAGGAGCTGCTGCAGTACCTGAGCATGTGACCCCTGATCTCCAATGAGAGATCTCACTCTGGGCATGCTCAGAAGGGAAAATGCAGTACTTTGTCCCAAAGACGTCTGCTCCAGCATTGGCTATAATAGCAGATCCAGGAAAGGCAGCAACAAGTCACTGCCCAGTAGTGGAGTGGGCAAGACGCCTGGACCGACGCCTCTGCTGAGCAGGCCCACTGCGGCCGGAGATGAATGGGAGACCGCAGCGGGACGGGTTCGAGACTCCCCTTGTGCAGCAGCGGGAAATCGAACCCTAACATTACCCCCCCTTCTCTGGGCCTCGCTGCGCTCAAAGGCAGCGATGAGCTGCGGAGCGTGAACATGCTCGGCAGGCTCCCAGGATCTATCCTCAGGCCCATAACCCCTCCAATCCACCAAATAAAATTTTTTGCCTCGTACCACCTTGCACCCAACAATGGCGTTCACCTCATGATCGTCGGTAGATGAACCCGACGTCCCAGCAGATGACTCGGAAAACCGGGAAATGGCCACGGGTTTCAAGAGGGACACGTGAAAGGTGTCAGTGATACCAAGGCGAGGCGGAAGGGCTAGGCGGTAAACTACCGGGTTCACCTGCTCAAGAACTTTAAAGGGGCCCAAAAAGCGAGGTGCCAACTTGGTGGACTCTACCCGTAGCCTGATGTTTCGGGCAGAAAGCCACACTAGGTCACCCGGAGCAAACTTAGGAGCGGGCACCGATGGGCATCGGCCAAAGACCTCATCCTCTCTTTGGATACCTGAATGGCATCCTGAGTGCGGTCCCAAATGTCCCGTGCCTCCACAGCCCAGTCTGCCACCCTGGAATCGGCGGAAGACACGGGCATAGGCACTGGTACCCGCGGATGCTGACCGTAGTTCAGGAGGAATGGGGTCTGTCCGGTGGAGTCAGCCACAGCATTATTTAGAGCAAACTCAGCCCACGGTAGCAAGGATGCCCAGTCATCCTGCCTGGCAGAGACAAAATGTCGCAAGTATGTGACCAAGGTCTGGTTGGCCCTCTCTACCAACCCATTCGTCTCGGGATGGTATGCAGAGGAGAGATTCAACTCAATGCTGAGTAAACGACACAGCTCTCTCCAGAACCGAGACGCAAACTGGGGACCTCGATCACTAACAATTTTGTCTGGCATACCGTGTAGGCGGAAAATATGCCTAATGAATAATGCTGCCAAGGCCCGTGCAGACGGTAACCGTGGTAACGGCACCAAGTGCACCATTTTGGAGAAGTGGTCGGTTATCACCCAGATGATGGTGCAGCCCCGAGACTTGGTAAGCCAACCACAAAATCCATCCCGACCATCTCCCAGGGCCTGTCTGTCACCGGTAAAGGAAAGAATAACCCAGCTGGCCGTTGTCGAGGGGACTTATTCTTGGCGCAGGAGACGCATGCCTGAACGTATTCCCTGAGGTCACGGACCATATGTGGCCACCAGTATGTCCTCGCCAGCAACTCAGATGTCCTCTTTGCCCCAAAATGTCCACCCACCCTGGACGAGTGTGCCCAAGAGAGAACCTCCGGTCGCAAATTGATGGGCACAAAAGTCTTGCCCGGACGCACAGACTCAAGCGAAACCGGGGCCACAGTTCTTAGGCTCTCTGTGGGGACAATCAGCCGAGGCTCCTCCTCCACCTCCTCAGAGGACACCACGGAGCGAGACAGAGCATCAGCACGAATGTTCTTCTCCCCTGAGAGAAAATGGAGGGTGAAATGGAATCGGGAGAAGAACAGGGACCATCTGGCCTGACGGGAATTTAGCCGCTGGGCGGTCTGTAAATAGACCAAATTTTTGTGGTCAGTGAACACTTGGAAGGGAAAGCGAGCCCCCTCCAGGAGATGTCTCCACTCAGAAAAGGCCAACTTCATGGCTAGCAACTCCCTATCCCCAATGGAATAATTCCTCTCCGCAGGTGTGAAGGTCTTGGAGAAGAAGAAGCAAGGATGTTTACGACCTTGAGCATCCTTTTGAAAAAGGACTGCTCCAGCACCAACGGACGAGGCATCTACCTCCAATATAAAAGGCTTATCAACCTCGGGACGATGTAGGATAGGAGCGCTAGCAAAATGGGACTTTATTGAAGTAAAGGCCTTGGAGACCTCCTCTGACCACAATTTGGGATTGGCTCCTTTCTTGGTGATGGCTACCAAGGGAGCAACCAAAGTAGAGAAGTGGGGAATGAATTGGCGATAGTAATTAATGAACCCCATAAAGCGCTGCACCGCTTTAAGAGAGTGGGGTTCTTGCCAATCCATTACAGCCTGTAGTTTGGCAGGATCCATAGCCAATCCCTGAGTGGAGATGATATAGCCCAGGAATGGCAAAGACTCCTGCTCAAACACACACTTCTCCAACTTCGCATACAAGGAATTTGCCCGCAAGAGGTCGAAGACCCTGCAAACATCTCTCCGGTGGGTGTCCATATCTGGAGAAAAGATGAGAATGTCATCCAGATAGACTACCACAGAGGTGGCAAGCATGTCCCGGAAGATGTCATTTACGAAATCTTGGAAGACGGCTGGAGCATTACAGAGCCCGAAGGGCATCACAAGATATTCGTAATGTCCATCTCTGGTATTGAACGCCGTCTTCCATTCGTCCCCCTCACGGATGCGGATCAGGTTATAGGCACCACGAAGATCCAGCTTAGTAAATACCCTTGCTCCCCGGAGCCTATCAAAGAGCTCAGATATTAGGGGCAAAGGATATTTGTTCTTAACGGTAATGGCGTTAAGACCCCTATAGTCTATACACGGTCGTAATTCTCCATTCTTCTTCTGCACAAAGAAAAATCCTGCCCCTGCTGGTGACACTGACTTCCTAATAAACCCTCTGGCCAGATTTTCCTGGATGTATTGTGACATGGCCTCCGTCTCAGGAAGAGAGAGAGGATACACTCTTCCCCGAGGGGGCTCCGTTCCAGGCAAGAGGTCTATAGGACAGTCATAAGGGCGATGAGGCGGCAGAGTCTCTGCTGCCTTTTTGGAGAATACGTCTGCGTATGACCGATAAACCTTGGGAAGGGAATCAAGATCTATGGGTATCTCCGTTGTGGAAACCTGAACGTCCTCTCTGAGACATTTGTCTCTGCAATGATCACCCCAACCCAGTATTCTCCCAGAGGACCACTCAATATGGGGAGAGTGGTGGCGAAGCCAGGGTAATCCCAACAAAACCTCATCTATTCCCTCAGGAAGGACAAAAAGGGATATATTCTCCTGATGTGAAGGAGACATAGACAGAGGTAGAGTGACAGTCTGGTGGGTGATTTGTGAGGGCAGGATTGCTCCATTCAACACTCTCACCGATATTGGCTCGGCGAGCGTCACCAGCGGTATGGAATGGCGAGAGGCAAAGGAGGAGGACATAAAATTCCCCTCTGCCCCAGAGTCCACACAAAGCTTGGCGGGAAGGGTGGATGAACCTAGAGAGATTAACCCATTAAGGAGCATCTTCGGAGCAAAATCCCTCGCGTCTAATGACCCTGCACCCATGGTCACGGATCATGACCGTTTACTTATTCGCTGGGGACATCGGTTGGCATAATGTCCTGACTGCTGACACACTCTACAGACCACGGATACTCGAGTGGTCCGAGACTCAGATCCCACTCGAGTATTCTCCACGGTCTCTGGGGAGTCAGACGCCCGAACGGGAAATTCCAGAGGTTTGGCAAAGGTAGGTGCCAGCCGAAACCTCTGCCTACACTGGGTCCGCTCTAACCTCCGCTCGTGAAAACGGAGGTCGATGCGGGTAGATATAGAAATGAGTTTCTCCAGTGTGGCAGGAATCTCCCTGGTAGCCAAAGCGTCCTTTACATGGTCTGCCAGATCCTCTCCAGAACACTGGAATAAGAACTTTATCTGGCCACTCTAATTCAGAGGCCAAAGTCCGAAATTGGACTGAGAACTGGCTGACCATGGACAAGCCCTGTGACATTGTCAGCAGTTGGAGTGCCGTATCGTGCGTGACCTGAGGTCCTAAAAAGACCTTTTTCAGAGCCTCCAAAAACCGAGGAGCACTCCGCACCACACGATCGTCACGCTCCCACAGCGGTGTTGCCCACTCCAACGCTCTGCCCGAGAGTAGAGACAGTACAAAACCCACTTGTGCCCGATCCGTGGGGAAACGTGCAGCCAGAAGCTCGAGCTGTATAGAGCACTGACTCACGAATCCCCGACATTGCTTGCTGTCACCGGCAAACTTGTCAGGAAGCGGGAGGTGGGATAATGTAGGGACAGAGGTAGCAGAGGACAAACTGGCTGCAGCCACGCTAGCAGCCTGAACAGCGACTGCGGTAATATCCACAGCTGAGGTTGTGCGCTCAAGAGCCGCCAACCTTCCCTCCAGCTGCTGGATATACTGCCTTAGACGCTGGTCATCCGCCATTTTACTAGCCAGACCCTGGCGCTAATATTATGTTAGGGTCTGCGGAACGCGCCTAATAGATATAATAGAGAGGTGCGTTCGCAGCCCGGGGTCCACCGTGCAGGCGAAGCCCGCTGCTAATAAGATGGCGAAAGTAGCGAACTCTGTTATCACGCAGAGTCGCAAAAATGAACGCCGTAGCGCGTTGTGGCAGTAAGTGCGAACTCTGTTAATCCCCAGAGCCGCTAACGGGATGCCACAGCGCTATATGGCGATAGGTGCGAACTCACTTAACTTCAGTGAGCCGCAAAGTAAAACGCTAGGGCGCTGTCTAGCGTCAAAAGCGAACCCTGTTACGTCACAGAGCCGCTGAGAAAAAGTACCGTGTCCTGTCAGGCTCTCAGGTACACGGATAATTGCTAAGCGAGCATAATACGTGGTCATGCGCTAATGTCCTCGCGGGAGTCACCCGCAATCTATGGCGTCTGAACGCCAGACCCTGAATACGGCAATCAAACTCCTCACCAGTTATGCCGGTAATCTAGGGCATCTAGGACACCGACCCTGACCAGCTAGCACACCAAACTCCTCACCGATTAAGTCAGTATTCTAGTGGCTTATTTCAGCCGGGTCCCTAACCACACACACGCATGACCACACTGGCGCATAGCATACAATGGTTGATATTAGCGCATGGCGGCCCAGCCATGCTACCCTTTTATAGCAACAGCTACAGGACCTTCCAGGAACAAGGACCAATGAGAAACCTGTTCCAGAAGACTCGTAGCAACAGGGCCTTCCTGGCGGACCAATAGGAGCCCCTGCAGTACCTGAGCATGTGACCCCTGATCTCCAATGAGAGATCTCACTCTGGGCATGCTCAGAAGGGAAAATGCAGTACTTTGTCCCAAAGACGTCTGCTCCAGCATTGGCTATAATAGCAGATCCAGGAAAGGCAGCAACAAGTCACTGCCCAGTAGTGGAGTGGGCAAGACGCCTGGACCGACGCCTCTGCTGAGCAGGCTCCACTGCGGCCGGAGATGAATGGGAGACCGCAGCGGGACGGGTTCGAGACTCCCCTTGTGCAGCAGCGGGAAATCGAACCCTAACATCTACCTCTGACCCCTGCGCAATAGCATTAAAGGTAATCTGTCACCCTAAATTGGCGGGATATTTAAATGATGGCAGTCAGGTCAGATGGGCGGTGTTTTGGGTACTTGCCTTAACATGTTGTTCGCCGCTGTCTCCATTATTTCTGGGAATTGTAGTCATTGCCCTCCATATAATGCGCCTGCGCATTGCAATCTGCGGGCGAAGCATACTGCGTGTGCGCAATTCAAGATTGCAATATAACTATGTCTATTCTATAAATACTTAGTAGTGTGTTATTGGTGTAATCACCATGTGAAGTGAAATATAATGTGTTAGGGATCTAATGATTGTGATATATAATGACTAAACAATATTATTGATACATCAATATTATCACAATAATGAAAATAAATATGAAAGTAAAAATTACAAAGAAGTAAGAATGGATCTAACACGTGAAAGGGGTAATGTGGGGAACCATAATGAAATACTAAGAAAATAATAAATGGTAAATAATATAGTAACATATGGGACATAAAAAATAATAGAAAATAAAATACAAATGGAATACACTAGTATAATATCTCCAAATTTCAAAAAATCATAGGAAGCTTTTTCCACTATAAAAATACAAATTTTATTTAGAACATTTTTAAAATACATATACGGATAAAAATATCCAAATACGCTCCCTTGTGAACAAGCTAAACGCGAAACGTGCGTCAGGGGTGCTGCAGCCGCAATCAGGTACGGTCTCCTACCAGCAGCTTACTATTTTCAACACTTTAAAAACTTTTTTGTGCATCGTTATGCAGGTTACTTTGCATATTATAGCACTTGCTGCATGCTCTGCACTTGCATAGCAAACATTTAAATGCAGCTACCAGCAGCTTACCAGTTTCAACACTTTAAAAACTTTTTTGTGCATTGTAAGGGTGAGTTTCCACGATCAGTAAACGCTGCGTGTTTGGCACTGTGCGCTGGCGCAGCGCCAAACACGCAGCGTCCAGATGTTACAGCATAGTGGAGGGGATTTCAAGAAATCCCGTCTCCACTATGCGTAACAACACGCAGGTGGCAGACCTGCGTAAACGGACATGCGGCGCGTCTTTTCAGACCGCAGCATGTCCTCGCGTGTTGCGGCGACGGTGCGTCGCCGCAACAGAATTTAACACAGGGCTATGTAGCCCTGCGTTCTTTCCGGAGGTGTTCCGGAGGTGTCCTGAACACCTCCGGAAGGAGCGCGCGTCAGAAAGGGGGCGGGCTTAGACGGAGCGGAATTTCCGCTCCGTCCAAAGCGCTGTGGTTCCGGACCGTGGAACCACAGCCTTATGCAGGTTACTGCACATATTATAGCACTTGCTGCATGCTCTGCACTTGCATAGCAAACATTTAAATGCTAGCTCTATTGGTAGGAGGGCAATCTTTATGTCCGTTTTAACCCTATGCTAACAGATATGTTTTGGGGATATTTTACTTAAAAATCTATGCACTGTGGTATATGTGATAGACATTAAATATACATAACCCCTTGTTTGTCAATGTGGCTTTAAGCATGATATACGGATATATTCACTATTGAACACTACCAACTGTACCTGTACCTGTTTTCTGTAGGCTTTTTTTTGCATAATGTTGTCCCCCATTTGGATATTTTTATCCGTATATGTATTTTAAAAATGTTCTAAATAAAATTTGTATTTTTATAGTGGAAAAAACTTCCTGAAATTGAAATTTGTTGATATTTGGAAGCACTATTTTGGATCTAGGCAATAAATTTACTGTGATTAGTATATCTCATAGAATAACAAACATAGCAGAATATCATACGGATTGACACAAATGTCAAGTTATTAACATAATGATCTCTTCATCCTTAAGCAAAGTAAATTTGCTGGATCAGTTGATTGTCAGTGTCCACCCGAACCTTCTTGTCCAAAAATGCAGAAAATATGCAAGGCACATTCAACAGAATCATGGCAGTGTCTGAAACTTATGAAACATAAAATTAAAATCAAATATTTAAAAAACCTAAAACCAACTATGACTAACAAGAACTACCCCCCACCCCATAGGTACTCCAAGGCCATTATAGGAATGCGCTAAACCCAAAACTCTCATTCAGTCCCTGTGGTGTATGTGTCCCCAATCTGTATATCCATTGACATTCCCTTTTGGCCACCTGTTTGGCGAGTTCACCACCCCTTGATCCCAACTGGATAATGTCAATACCTCTAAACATCAACATCCTCGAATTACATTGGTGAAATTTTTTAAAATGTTTTGGAAGCGTCTTGAGAGACACTACATCCGTGGTGGCTTTCGCTTTCTCTATATCAATGCAGTGTTCTCGCACTCGCACTTTGAGCTCCCTGCTAGTCATCCCTACATAGATCTTCCCACAGGGACATTCTGCGCAATAAACAACTCCCTTAGATGCACAGGTGATATGTGCCCTTATTTCGAATTTTCTAGATTTATCAAAGTTGAAGAAGTATGTCGACTTTTTCATATTGGCACAGCCCTTGCATACACCACAGGGAAAGAAGCCTTTACGTTCAGGATATTTTTTCCTCATTTCAATACCCTTCAAATCGTAGTTACTGTGTACAAGCATATCTCGTAAATTGGGGGCTCTTTTAGCCACAAAGGATGGAGCCTTGGGAAGACATTTTTTCAATATGGGGTCCGTATGTAGAATGTTCCAATGACTTTCAACGCTCTTCCTAAGTTCAGTCCACCTACAGTTGTAATTCGTGATGAATCTAATCTGATGGTCATCCTGTGACATTGTGGTCAGAGGTTGATTTTTATGCAATAATTGACTCCTACATGCATTTTTTGCTCTCATATACCCTTTCTGTATAATGCGACGACCATAGCCCCTATCTTGAAAGCGTTTCTTCAAGATTTGGGACTGTTCTTCAAATAGATGTTCCTCAGAGCAAATCTTTTTGGCCCGTAAAAACTGCCCAATAGGTATGCCCTGTATCGTAGATTTTGGGTGTGCTGATGTAGCATGTAAGATGGAGTTGGTGGAAGTGGGCTTTCGAAAAATGGTCGTGGACAACCGACCGCTAGGAAGAGTGGAAATCAGTAAGTCCAGAAATTCCATCTGATGCCCAGCCTTGTAGGTAAGATGGATGTTTTGTCCATTCATATTCAATCTAGTCATGAATTTATCGAGGTCCACAACTGGACCCTCCCATATGAACAGTATGTCGTCAATATATCGGATCCAGTTATGGATCCAATCAATACCCACAACGTCCTCACCCTGAAAAATGGACCACTCCCAGGCCCCCATAAACAAGTTTGCGTAGGAGGGGGCACAGGAGGCACCCATTGCGGTGCCTCTTTGTTGTAGATAGATCTTGCCATTAAAGGTGAAGACGTTGTGGGTAAGAATGAACTCCAATAACTTCAATACCATTGACGCCATTTCTTCACTGAGATTACTGTGTCTCAAATATTTTTCGACTGCCCTAAGGCCATCAGTATGTTCAATAGACGAATACAGGGCCTCGACATCAGCCGTCACCAACAGCATTTCTTCTGACAGCTGTATATTTTCCAGGTGCTGCAGTAGTATCCTTGATGTAAGAAGGCAATTGTGTCACCAGGGGTTTGAGAAAATATTCCACAATGTCACAAATAATCTCACATAACCCCTCATTTGCAGCAATAATGGGTCTTCCTGGAGGGTTCAGGGGATCTTTATGTACCTTCGGGACCAGATAAAGGGTAGCCAGTCTAGGACTTAGTTTTTCATAGATTTCCAAAAGTTTTTTGGGATGAGTTGTCTTCATAGGCTTTTGCTAGTATGTCTACCAACTCCATTTTAAATTTGTTGATAGGATTAAATGAGAGCAACTTATACTCAATAGAGTTGTTCAAAATTTTATAGGCCTGTGCCTCATACATGTGGTTCGGCCATATCACCACGTTGCCCCCTTTATCCGCCATCTTGTAGACAACGTCATCCCATTTTTTAAGTTGATCTAATGCCTCCCTCTCTACTCTGGTGAGGTTTTGAAATGTACTATTTTTAGATTTTATGAGCTGTTCTATGTCAGAAGCTACCATTTTGGTGAAAGTATCCACAGCCGGTACCAAGGATAATGGGGGAAATTTCTTAGATTTACTGATGATGTTGGTAAGAAAATCACTACTTACTACAGCCGTGTTCTCATCAAGCAGTGATTCTAACACCTCAAGTGCCCGTTGTTCGTCCGCAGTAGATATGTCACCATCAGCTTCTCCTCTATAGTGTAATTTTTTGAGGACCAATTTTCTTGAAAATAAATGGAGATCTTTTATGGCTGTAAACGAATCTAGTTCAGATGAGGGAGAAAAAGTAAAACCTCTATGCAACACCCGCTCTTGTGCCTCAGTAAGAATACGTGAAGAAAGATTAATTACCTTCACTCCATCTTTGTCAGGCTTTTTGTTGTTAGATGGATTCTTTTTGTAATATTGTCTAGTCCTAGGACCATATCTTCCTTCATAGGTAGACCCACCACTCTCACTCATGGAGGAGTTAGAAACAACAGATGAACTACGAGAGAATTTTCTTTTATCTGTGTCTTTTCTTAATTGCCATCGAAAGATTTTATTGTTTTCAAAATCTCCCAGATCCCTCTCATATTTCTTTTGTTTGTTGATGCAAATATTGTTCTCCCATTTTTCTATTTCTTTTTCAAGATTTTGGTCATTTCTTCAAATTTCTCCCTGCTTAAATCCTGCTGGAGAGATTTCTGCAGATCTTCTATTTCTGTTTCAATGGCTCTTAAGGATGTAGTATTTTTCTCTATTATGATGGCAATGAATTCCAGGAGCACGTGTTGGCAGCCCTAATCCATCTATCAATAAGATTATCATCACCCAAATCAAATGTGGGGAAGATATTGACTCTTAGTCCCCTAGGAACAATTCTCTGAGTGACATAATTCTCCATGGTGACCTTTGTCCACCAAATTTTTGTTTTTTTATGTAGCGCATTCCTATATAGCTTAAAATTATCCTGATGGCCGTTGGAGACCGGAGTGGAATGTGTACCAGCACCTTTCTGAAAAATATTTGACGCTTTCGCTTGCCAAGAACTCTCTTTGGCCTTAAAGTCCATTTTAATGGGGGCTCTGTTAAACAACAGCAACAACAATATGTAAATACCAAAAGATGCCCACTTCAAGTAACCCTATAAAGGTATTATACCACAGGAAATACAATTAAACACAATGGTGGAGAAAGGAACTCAATTGAGACCCACCAGATGGTATAAAATGCAAAATTTTATTGAACAATCATAAACAAGGAATAACCTCATGAATGGTATAGAAAGGTGACAAGTACAAAATTTAAAAACACATGAGGGACGTGTGTAACCATAGGACACATCTCTCTACAGCCTGCTCTAACAATGTGATCCAAAAATTGGAATAGACAAAATTTTGACCTCAAATGTGGCCTATATAATAGGCTTGATGTAAGGTGGAATGACTAAGTAAACACCTGAGAAGTTACATGCACCCAGTGGCCCGATATAGTGAAGCCCAAAACAATTACAATTATTAGCATGAATTGGAAAACAGTGCCGTATACCAAACTGTGACAAGTCTTGCACCTACATAAATTCGCTAATAATTGATCATGATATGCCAATTTGGCAGTGAAATGTGGACTGTAAGATATTGATAACATGTAAAGGCTATCACAAAGCTGAACATGCACCTAAACTCAAGGTGTCACATTCAGTGAGCTCACTGGTAAGCACTATATACTAATAGGTAAAAAAGGGCAAAGCATGAGACAATAACCACATGTGGGGAGAAAACGTACCGCAAGGCTGGTAGGAGTGTGATCCCCGGACGTCCCTCTGCCCCGACGCGCGTTTCGCACAGCTTCTTCGGGAGGCGTGTCAGGGCAGGGGGCTGTCCGGTATATATACCGCCGTGACAATCAAATAAATGATCTACATATGTGGGTCGCTGCACTCAAAGCATATTGCGTATGGAAGGTCCTTCCTGAATGTGTCTGAGGGGTGATGCGGCGCATGTGCAAGGTCACGTGGTATCCACCATCCAATGGGTGATGCTGCTCGCGATCAGGTGGTCACTGTATGGCAGGTCCTTTTAACAAGGATTCATACATAACAGCGCCACACTAAAGATCGCAAAGGAACATCTCCGTGGACCACGGTACCCGCATGCGCTCTCCCTCATAGGCAAACGGAAGGTCTCCCTAAGGACAAGAAAGGCCGGATGATGATAACATCATAGATAAAATTATTAGTGCCCCGTATAATGAGACAAATATGGGGATAACTATGTCTATTCTATAAATACTTAGTAGTGTGTTATTGGTGTAATCACCATGTGAAGTGAAATATAATGTGTTAGGGATCTAATGATCGTGATATATAATGACTAAACAATATTATTGATACATCAATATTATTATCACAATAATGAAAATAAATATGAAAGTAAAAATTACAAAGAGGTAATGGAACCGATCAATACCCACAACGTCCTCACACTGAAAAATGGACCACTCCCAGGCCCCCATAAACAAGTTTGCGTAGGAGGGGCACAGGAGGCACCCATTGCGGTGCCTCTTTGTTGTAGATAGATCTTGCCATTAAAGGTGAAGACGTTGTTGGTAAGAATGAACTCCAATAACTTCAATACCACTGACGCCATTTCTTCACTGAGATTACTGTGTCTCAAATATTTTTCGACTGCCCTAAGGCCATCAGTATGTTCAATAGACGTTTCATAAGTTTCAGACACTGCCGTGATTCTGTTGAATGTGCCTTGCATATTTTCTGCATTTTTGGACAAGAAGGTTCGGGTGGACACTGACAATCAACTGATCCAGCAAATTTACTTTGCTTAAGGATGAAGAGATCATTATGTTAATAACTTGACATTTGTGTCAATCCGTATGATATTCTGCTATGTTTGTTATTCTATGAGATATTATACTAGTGTATTCCATTTGTATTTTATTTTCTATTATTTTTTATGTCCCATATGTTACTATATTATTTACCATTTATTATTTTCTTAGTATTTCATTATGGTTTCCCACATTACCCCTTTCACGTGTTAGATCCATTCTTACTTCTTTGTAATTTTTACTTTCATATTTATTTTCATTATTGTGATAATAATATTGATGTATCAATAATATTGTTTAGTCATTATATATCACGATCATTAGATCCCTAACACATTATATTTCACTTCACATGGTGATTACACCAATAACACACTACTAAGTATTTATAGAATAGACATAGTTATCCCCATATTTGTCTCATTATACGGGGCACTAATAATTTTATCTATGATGTTATCATCATCCGGCCTTTCTTGTCCTTAGGGAGACCTTCCGTTTGCCTATGAGGGAGAGCGCATGCGGGTACCGTGGTCCACGGAGATGTTCCTTTGCGATCTTTAGTGTGGCGCTGTTATGTATGAATCCTTGTTAAAAGGACCTGCCATACAGTGACCACCTGATCGCGAGCGGCATCACCCATTGGATGGTGGATACCACGTGACCTTGCACATGCGCCGCATCACCCCTCAGACACATTCAGGAAGGACCTTCCATATGCAATATGCTTTGAGTGCAGCGACCCACATATGTAGATCATTTATTTGATTGTCACGGCGGTATATATACCGGACAGCCCCCTGCCCTGACACACCTCCCGAAGAAGCTGTGCAAAACGCGCGTCGGGGCAGAGGGACGTCCGGGGATCACACTCCTACCAGCCTTGCGGTACGTTTTCTCCCCACATGGGGTTATTGTCTCATGCTTTGCCCTTTTTTACCTATTGGTATATAGTGCTCACCAGTGAGCTCACTGAATGTGACACCTTGAGTTTAGGTGCATGTTCAGCTTTGTGATAGCCTTTACATGTTATCAATATCTTACATTCCACATTTCACTGCCAAATTGGCATATCATGATCAATTATTAGCGAATTTATGTAGGTGCAAGACTTGTCACAGTTTGGTATACGGCACTGTTTTCCAATTCATGCTAATAATTGTAATTGTTTTGGGCTTCACTATATCGGGCCACTGGGTGCATGTAACTTCTCAGGTGTTTACTTAGTCATTCCACCTTACATCAAGCCTATTATATAGGCCACATTTGAGGTCAAAATTTTGTCTATTCCAATTTTTGGATCACATTGTTTGAGCAGGCTGTAGAGAGATGTGTCCTATGGATACACACATCCCTCATGTGTTTTTAAATTTTGTACTTGTCACCTTTCTATACCATTCATGAGGTTATTCCTTGTTTATGATTGTTCAATAAAATTTTGCATTTTATACCATCTGGTGGGTCTCAATTGAGTTCCTTTCTCCACCATTGTGTTTAATTACAATTCTGTAATTGTCTGGATGATAGGGGCCAGTACAGATGTGCGACTTTGGCTCCGGGAGGATAGAGTCGGGTTTCGGACCACCCGACTTTCCCAAAGTCGAGTCGGCTGACTAACGGAAAAGGTCGAGTCAGAGTCGAAAACCCGACCCCAATGCAAGTCAATGGGGAAGAAAAGTCGGCAGTGAGTGGAGGACAGTAAACACACCTATAGTGCCCATTTCAATGCCAACAACATCAATTCTTATTACTTAAGCTTGGCAACCTTAATTAACTTTATAATAATAGTAACGCATTGAAAACTGGGGGATATTTGGCTAAAGTTGTGGGGGGGGGCAGTGCTAGCTCCAGGTTTTCATGGGCCCCGGGCGAAAGAGTCTCAGTGGGCCCCTTTAACAGATACCACAATTCATGATGCTCCGATACGGCAGAGAAATATAGGTATAGTACAATGCCAAATACTTCACTTCTTACATTACATGAGTGATATCTATTGTAAATTCTACAATAGCTCAAAGACCAGACAGTATAGTCCTCCATACAGTATTATGGGCACCACATAGTGCACCATACAAAATGGCCTCCATATAATGCTCCATACAGAATAGGCCCCATATGTGCTCCATATGATGCTCCATTTATAAAGGGTCCTATATGATGTCCCATAAATAATGAACCCCATATGATGCTCTAGTATATGATGGGCCCCATATATAATTCTCCAGTGTATAATGTTCCCCATATATTGCTCCAAACATAAAAAAAAATGAAATTCCTCTCCTCGGTGGGTACTGCTCTACTCTGGACTACTCAGCGTTGCCATCTTCCAGCTCTCTGCACTTGGACTGTTCATGCAGAGGGCACACAGATGTGACATCATCGCGCTCTCGGACCTGAATGTCACTGTCAGGAAACACGGAAGACGTCACAGCAGTGGAGCAGGGAGAGGTAAGTATTGCAAGTGCTGGGGCCCTGACCGAGCAGGGGGACCCACTCGTGGGTGGCGGCACTGGCAAAGGGCCCTTCATAGTACGCCGGTGTCTCTGACGGCGAGTGGGCCCCCCCACCGTCAGAGACACCGGCGTACTATGATTGGCCTTGTGCCAGTGCCGTCGCCCACGAGTGGGCCCCCCCACCTGCTCAGCGCACCGACACTTGCCCGGGTGAACCAGGTGCTGACGCCGGCCCTGGGGGGTACAGCCCAGTTAAGGAGGTGGAAAAACTGGCATATGTTGAGGTATAGGCTGGACGTTCAGCAGCTGCAAATGGAAGAATTGGAGAAGTCAGAGGAAGAGGAGGACAAAGCAAGCCATTTTGCTGGCAACCAATGTGTCATCAAGGGAAGGTGGTACAAAATCCTTTGAAACCCAGGCATAGTTCATTTTAATGAAGGTGAGATCAGCTATATTTTGGGTTGACAGCCGGGTCCTTATTTCTGTCAGGATTGATCCAGAGCACTGAAGACTCTTTCTGATAGCACACTACCAGCAGGACAAGCGAGCTCCTGTAAAGCATATTGTGCCAATTCAGGCCAGGTGTCCAGTTTACAGGCCCAGTAGTCAAAGGGGAATGAATTGTGAGGGAGAACATCGATAGGGGAGGAGAGGTAATTTTGAAACATAGTTGACAACTGCTGTCTCCTGTCTGTTGCAATTGATTCAGTATTACCAGTCGTGTGAGCGTTACTTGAGAAATCAGACCACAACATGGTAATGAAACCCCTTTCTCCAACGCCACTTCAGCTGTGTACACCTCTTCCATTTGGCCCAGTACGGCTCGTGGTAGAACCTGCACCTCTGCTGTGTGCTGGGAATGCCTCTAACAAACGGTTTACCAGAGTTGCTTGTTTGTTCGCAATTACTAGCTCTAGGTTCTCCTGTGGCATGATGTTCTGTAATTTGCCTTTATAGCATGGATCGAGGATGCTGGCCAACCAGTAGTTATCATCCTTCATCATTTTGGCAAAGCGGGGGTCCCATTTTAGGATCCACAAGACATAATCACACATGTGGGCCAATGTTCCAGGTGTCAATGATGCACTGCCAGTGGTGGGTGGAGGAGCACTTTCTGCCAAATCCACATCCCTCTAGTCACGCACAAACCCTGTACCTGACCTTGGCAAGCCAACATTTTCTCTTGTTCCTTGAGAATGCTCCTCCTCCCCAAAATAATCATCTCCCTCATCCTCCTCCTCCTCTTCCTCTTCTTTCTCAACCTCGTCCAGGACAGTTCCCTGAGAAGACAATGGCTGACTGTCATCAAGGCTTCCCTCCTCGTCCTCCGCTGCAGACGCCTGATTCTTAATGTGCGTCAAAGTTTGCATGAGCAGACGCATAAGTCGGATGCTCATGCTTATGATGGCGTCGTCTGTGCTTACCAGCCGTGTGTATTCCTCAAAACACTGAAGGACTTTACAGTAGTCTTTCCGCTTTGACCACTGCACACCCGACAACTCCTTGTCTGCCCTCAAACTGACTGCTCGTTTAACCTCCCACAAATGCATTACAGCCTGCCTCTGTTCGCACAGTCTCTCAACCATGTGCATGGTGGAGTTCCACCTTGTTGCAATGTCTATGATTAGGCTGTGCTTGGGGAGGTGGAGCAATCGCTGCAGCCTCTGCATACGACTGGATTCTACGGGCGAGAGACAGATGTGCGAGCACAGTCTTCGAGCCTTATGGAGCAGGGCTGGTAACTCGGGATAATTATTTCTGAAGCACTGCACCACCAGGTTCAAGGTGTGAGCCAGGCAAGGTATGGTCTGTGTTTTGCCAGGGCTATGGCCGCCACAAAATTATGGCCATTATCACTGACTACCTTGCCTGGCTCAAGACGTAGACTGCCCAGCCATGACTCAGTTTCTCGCTGCAAGTAGTCGGCCAGTACCTCCGCGGTGTGTCTGTTGTCGCCCAAAGACATCATCTTTAAAACAGCCTGCTGACGCTTACCACTAGCTGTTCGATAGTGGGACACCACATGTGCAACACTGCCAGCTGCGGATGGAGTGCTCGTGCGACTGCGCTCTGTCGACGAGCTTTTGCTTCTGGAGGAGGAGGAGGGTCGAACGCCTAGAGCCAACTGTTGCCTATACCGTGTGCTAATCAGCACTGTCCCACGCCCCGCTGTCCCCTGTGGACCTTGCATCCACCACATTAACCCAGTGCGCAGTGATGGACACGTAACGGCCCTGGCCATGCCTACTGGCCCATACATCTGTTGTGAGATGCATCTTTCCACTCACTGATTGTTTGAGTGCATGGACAATGCAGTCTTTCACATGCAGGTGGAGGGCAGTGATGGCTTTTCTAGAAAAGAAGTGCCGACTGGGTAGGTCATAGTGTGGGACAGCGTAAGCCATGAGCTCTCGGAATGCTGCGCTTTCAACCAAACGGAAGGGCATCATCTCTAATGAGATCAGTCTGGCAATGTAGGCTTTCAAAGCCAGTGAGATTTTGTAGTCCGTCCACGCTTGCAAGTGCATGATGTTTAAATGTCTAAGCATGCAACTGGTAGTCAAATTTCGGAGATTTTTCCCTCGGCTAAAGGTCCTTCCGCACTCCTTACAGATAGCCTTTGCCTCATCAATAGGATTTTGGTCAAAAAAGTGCCACACTGCATTCTTCCTACTATGGGATAAATTTTCAGGGCTTGCACGCTGTGCTAATTTGACCGTCTGGCTAAGCTGTCCTGCAACTCTTTTTGTTTTTTTTACACGTTTTTGGATTGCTACGGGCATGTCAGATAACCGCTGCTGCGATATCGATGCCTGCTGCGGATCGTTCTCCTCTTCTGAGCTATTGCCAGCGGCACCCTCTTCCCCAATGGATGCCAATCCGGGTCAACAACTGGGTCATCCATCACCTCCTCTTCAATTTCATCTGCACTTTCCTCTGTGTCACCGTGTAAGGTAGTATACTATGCGGGAAGGGGCACCTGAATTTCATCAGGGTCAGAATCTGCCTCAGTAGAATCATAGAATCATAGAATGGCAGAGTTGAAAGGGACCTCCTGGGCAATCTGGTCCAACCCCCTGCTCAAAGCAGGATTATCTAAATCATCCCAGACAGATGTCTGTCCAGCCTCTGTTTGAAGACTTCCATTGAAGGAGAACTCACCACCTCTCGGGGCAGCCCGTTCCACTCATTTATCACCCTAACTGTCAAAAAGTTTTTTCTAATATCTAATCTGTGTCTCCTCCCATTCAGTTTCATCCCATTGCTTTTAGTCTTTCCTTGTGCAAATGAGAATAAAGATGATCCTTCTACAATGTGACAGCCCTTGAGATATTTGTAGACATCTATTAAGTCTCCTCTCAGTCTTCTTTCTTGCAAGCTAAACATTCCCAAATCCTGCAACTGTTCCTCATAGGACATGGTTTGCAGACCGGTCACCATTCTGGTGGCTCTTCTCGGAACTTGCTACAGTTTGTTGATGTCTTTTTTAAAATGTGGTGCCCAAAACTGGACATAGTATTCCAGATGAGGTCTGACCAAAGAGGAGTAGAGGGCAATAATGACCTCATGTGATCTAGACTGTATGCTTCTGTTGATACATACTAGAATTGTATTTGCCTTTTTTGCTGCTGCATCACACTGTTGACTCATGTTCAGTCTGTGATCAATTAGCATACCCAAGTCTTTTTCACATGTGCTGTTACTTAGCCCTATTCCTCCCATGTTGTATATGCTTTTTTCATTTTTATTGCCCAGATGTAGTACTTTGCATTTTTCCCTGTTAAAATCCATTCTGTTAGTTGCTGCCCACTGCTCCAGTTTATTTATATCTTTTTGAATCCTCTCTCTCTCTTCTCTAGTATTAGCTACCCCTCCTAGCTTTGCGTCATCAGCAAATTTGATCAGTTTACCCTCAATCCCTTCATCTAAATCATTGATAAAGATGTTGAACAATACAGGGTCCAAAACAGAGCCTTGTGGTACCCCACTTGAGACATTCTTCCAACTGGATGTGCAGCCTGTAGCGCCGGCGTCCTCTGCCAGGTAGGGACGCTGTTCCCCTGCGCCAGCGTCCTCTGCCAGGCAGGGACGTCGCTCCCCTTACCCTCACACAGCGTCCTCCTTCCGCCCTGCTGGGGCTGCGCGCTCCTTCCCTGCCACTGGGCTTAGGGCGCACGCGCGTGCACGCCCCCGCTCTTAAAGGGGCCGCGCGCATCTTTCAAAAAAGGTCCCCGGCCAATGCCGGTGGACTCCACCTTATATAAAGCACCTCCTCCTTAATGGAGGTGCCCGAGCAATGTTGTTGCACTGTTTAACTCTGCTTCAGCCCTCAGGTTCCGTTACCAGTTACCTGTCTGTCTCCTGCCAGTTTGCTGTCTGCTACCTGTCCGCAAGCCTACCTGAAGGTTCGGCCGTCACCGGTGGTGACCATCGGCTATTCCAGAGAATCTCGCCTGCTCACTTGGGGGCGCTCATCTGCCATCTGCCTGCAGACCTACCCAGAGGTTCGGACGTCACATGCGGTGACCATCGTCTATTCCAGAGACTCTCGCCTGCTCACTTGGGGGCGTTCATCTGCCATCTGCCTGCAGACCTACCCGGAGGTTTGGACGTCACATGCGGTGACCATCGTCTATTCCTGAGACTCTCGCCTGCTCACTTGGGGCGCGTTCATCTGTCATCTGCCTGCTAGCCTACCAGGAGGCTCCACCATCTCAGGTCGTATATACCTGTCCATCCAGAGACTGCCCCGGTCACTTGCCGTGACTACCTGCCTGTCCTTCCAGAGACTGCCCCGGTCACTTGCCGTGACTACCTGCCTGTCCTTCCAGAGACTGCCCCGGTCACTTGCCGTGACTACCTGTCTTTCCTTCCAGAGACTGCCCCGGTCACTTGCCGTGACTACCTGCCTGTCCTTCCAGAGACTGCCCCGGTCACTTGCCGTGACTACCTGCCTGTCCTTCCAGAGACTGCCCCGGTCACTTGCCGTGACTACCTGCCTGTCCTTCCAGAGACTGTCCCTGTCACTTGCCGTGACTTCCTGTCCGTCTCCCCTCCTGTCCGTCTCCCCGTGCGCCACCCGCTCCTTTACAAGGAAAGCCTCCTTGTATAATAAAGCTCAGAGGTTCCGCCTCCCAGACCCGTTACAGTTTGCTCGGGCCATGGAACCCGGTGGCACCCAAACCCCTTCGCTCTCTGACCTGTGTCATGAACTGTCTCATCAGAGGTCTCAACAGGAGTCCATCCTGGGTCATCTGCGGAATGTTAATTCCCGCCTGGACACCCTGACTACTTCACCAGCAACCACCACTGGCGCCATGACTCGCAATCCGGTAGTTCCGTTGCTTACCAATTCCGTGGTTTCCGTTCCTGGACCTCGACTTTCTGCTCCTCCACGGTTTGGAGGCGATCCTACTCTGGCTCGGGGTTTCATTAACCAGTGTACCCTGCATTTCGAACTCCTGGCTCACCAGTTTAACTCCGACCGGGCCAAAATTGCCTTCATTATGTCCCATCTCATCGGAGAGGCTCTGGCCTGGCTCAATCCTCTCTGGGAGAGAGAAGATCCTCTGGTGTCTGACCTGCCTGCTTTTCTCTCGGCCTTCCGGAAGGTATTCGACGAACCCGGACGGAAGACCTCCTCTGCATCATCTCTGTTGCGTCTCCGTCAGGGAAGTCTCACCGTGGGGCAATATGCCATACGGTTCGGTACCCTTGCCTCGGAGCTGGCCTGGGATAATGATGCCCTGATATCTGTCTTCTGGGAGGGTCTGTCCGGCCGTATTAAAGATGAACTTGCCGGTGGAGACATTCCAACCTCTCTCGATGACCTAATAACTGGCTAATCGATTTGATCTACGGTTCCAGGAACGCGCCAAAGAGGTCACCCGTGAGAGAAGGTTTCCTCGTCTAGCTCCTTCTTTTCAGAGACCCGTAACTCCTTCCGCTTCTCCCCAGGTACACACTTCTGAGCCTATGCAGGTCGACCAGACCAAGATGGTTAAAGCCCGTCAGGACTTACGCTGTGCCGAGGGGAGTTGCTTCTACTGTGGCAGTATGGAGCACCGGATCCGTACCTGTCCGGAGAGGTCGGGAAACGCCTGTGTCTAGGTTCGCTCGGAGAGGTCAACCTAGACAAGAATAAATCCTCTTCATCTCTGCTGCTGTCAGTCTCAATTCTCCTCGGTGAGAACCGTTATTTCGAACAAGCCCAACTTGATTCTGGAGCAGCCGGGAATCTTGTTTCACAGGCTCTAGTAGAGAAATATCGCATTCCTACCAAACATCTGGTTGAACCAGTATCTGTTGCTGCTGTGGACGGGGGTCTTCTACCACGTCCCATCCAACTTATCACTGAAGCCATAACCCTGCAGGTAGGAATGTTGCATTCTGAGAGCATCTCGTTTCATGTCCTGCCTGGACTCTCTCATGCTTTCTTATTAGGTCTACCTTGGCTCCAAAAGCATGCACCTGTGCTCGACTGGCAGACTGGAGAGATCCTTCGCTGGGGACAGGACTGTCATAAAACGTGTTTGGTTCCTGTTCATCCCGTCCGTCCTTCTCCTACACCAACTAATCTACCAGGGCTCCCGATTCCATATTGGTCGTTCGCTGATGTCTTTAATAAAAAGGAGGCAGAGACATTACCCCCTCACAGACCTTATGATTGCCCGATCGACCTGCTACCCGGTACTACGCCTCCCCGTGGGCGTATTTACCCATTGTCTGCTGCTGAGACCAGGTCGATGTCCGAATATATCGAGGAGAATTTGGCCAAGGGATTCATCCGGAAATCTACCTCCCCAGCGGGAGCAGGTTTCTTCTTCGTAAAAAAGAAAGACGGCTCTCTCCGTCCCTGTATTGACTACAGAGGCCTAAACCTGATCACGGTGAAGAATAAGTACCCTCTTCCGCTCATTCCCGAATTGTTTGACCGTCTGAGGGGGGCTAGAATCTTCACCAAACTGGATCTTCGTGGAGCATATAACCTGGTCCGTATCCGTCGGGGAGATGAATGGAAGACGGCATTCAACACCCGGGACGGCCACTATGAGTATTTGGTGATGCCCTTTGGTCTCTGTAATGCTCCTGCAGTTTTTCAGGAGTTGGTCAATGACATCTTCCGGGACCTGCTCTACTCCTGCGTTGTGGTGTACCTAGACGACATCTTGGTCTTCTCTCCGGATCTCCAGTCTCACCGGAGGGATGTTCGTCAGGTTCTGCTCAGGCTTAGGCAGAATCACCTTTTCGCCAAATATGAGAAGTGTCTCTTTGAGCAGACCTCGCTTCCGTTTTTGGGTTACATCATTTCTCAGACAGGCCTAAGAATGGATCCGGAGAAGCTATCTGCCATCGAGAAATGGCCCCGACCGGAGGGATTGAAGGCCATTCAGCGGTTCCTGGGATTCGCCAATTATTACCGCCTCTTTATACCGCACTTCTCTTCCCGGACTGCTCCAATCTCCGCGCTCACCCGCAAGAATGCTAACCCCAAACAGTGGACGCCCGAAGCAGAGGAGGCCTTTCTTTCCTTAAAACAGGCCTTCTCTTCCGCTCCAGTGCTGCATCGCCCGGACGGCAACAAGCAGTTCTTCCTGGAGGTGGACGCTTCCTCTTCTGGAGCCGGAGCGGTACTGACTCAAAAGTCTTCTTCCGGGAGAATGGTATCTTGCGGCTTCTTCTCAAAACTCTTCTCCTCTTCTGAGCGCAATTATTCTATAGGAGACCGAGAGTTATTGGCCATCAAGCTGGCATTGGAGGAGTGGCGTTACCTACTCGAGGGGGCTCTTCATCCGGTAATCATTTACACTGACCACAAGAATCTGGCTTACCTCCAGCATGCCCAGAGACTTAACCCTCGTCAAGCCCGGTGGTCCTTGTTTTTTGCCCGCTTCGACTTTCTTTTACACTTTCGCCCAGCCGACAAGAACATCAAGGCGGATGCCTTGTCCCGGTCTTTCCTGGTGTCGGATCTCGAGGAGGAACCTAAACATATCATCGATCCCGCCAGAGTGATGCAGGTAGCTCCCGTGAGTCTAAATCGTCTCCCTCCTGGTAAGACGTTCGTATCGGTACCTGATCGGGAGAGGATCCTCCACTGGGGTCATTCGTCTAAACTAGCTGGCCACGCTGGTCGGAAAAAGACCCTCCAGCTCATTACCCGGCATTACTGGTGGCCTACCCTGCACAAGGATGTAATAGACTTTGTTTCTGCCTGTGCCTCCTGTGCCCGCAACAAAGTTCCGAGACACCTGCCTGCCGGCCGTCTTCTCCCGCTTCCTGTACCCGCTGCCCCCTGGCAGCATATAGCCATGGACTTCATAGCGGATCTTCCCGTCTCTGCTGGTTGTACGGTCATTTGGGTGGTCGTTGACTGATTTTCCAAGATGGCTCACTTCATTCCCCTGCCAGGGCTTCCGTCTGCACCCGAGTTGGCTAAAGACTTTATCCGCCACATCTTCCGTCTTCATGGT
Organism: Oophaga sylvatica; assembly: GCA_033576555.1. Classification (NCBI taxonomy): domain Eukaryota; kingdom Metazoa; phylum Chordata; class Amphibia; order Anura; family Dendrobatidae; genus Oophaga; species Oophaga sylvatica. The sequence continues at coordinate 33,120 of JARQOD010002069.1, forward strand.
CTGCCTCGTCACATTGTGTCGGATCGTGGGGTACAGTTCACCTCACGTTTCTGGAGAGCCACTTGTAAGTTGCTAGACGTCACCCTGGATTTCTCCTCCGCTTACCACCCACAGTCCAATGGTCAAGTCGAGCGAATCAATCAGATTCTGACCAGTTATCTCCGGCACTTCGTTAATGCCCACCATTCTGACTGGGTGGATCTCCTGCCTTGGGCCGAATTTTCGTACAACAATCACAAGAGCGAATCTTCCTCCAAATCTCCGTTTCTTGTAGTCTTCGGTCAACATCCTCGGATCCCTGTGCCTATTTCCATCTCTGTGGACAATCCAGCTGCGGAATCCCTGGTTAACGAATTCTCCTCCATATGGGAGAGTACCCGGTCCGCACTCATTCTGTCATCCGAGCGCATGAAGAGACATGCTGACAAGAGACGTCTGGATCCCCCTCAATTCCGTCCTGGGGATAAGGTCTGGCTCTCGTCCAAGTATGTTCGGCTCAAGATTCCTTCCTACAAGTTAGGTCCTCGGTTCATCGGCCCTCTGGAGATCATCAGTCAGATCAACCCAGTGTCCTATAAATTGAAACTCCCGGCCAATTTGCGGATTCCTAACTCCTTCCATGTATCTCTCCTCAAACCGGTGGTACTTAACTCTTTTGTCAAGTCTACAGGTACACCTCCTGCTCCACTGTCTGCTGAGAACGAATTTGAGGTAGAGAACATTTTGGCCACCAAAAGGGTAGGAAGAAAGACCTATTTTCTGGTGGATTGGAAGGGGTTTGGTCCTGAGGAGAGAACGTGGGAGCCTCGGGAGAACATCCATGCCCCTCTCATCCTAGCTAAATTTCTTTCTGGCCTAAAGAAGGGGGGGCCTAAAGGGGGAGGTACTGTAGCGCCGGCATCCTCTGCCAGGCAGGGACGCTGTTCCCCTGCGCCAGCGTCCTCTGCCAGGCAGGGACGTCGCTCCCCTTACCCTCACACAGCGTCCTCCTTCCGCCCTGCTGGGGCTGCGCGCTCCTTCCCTGCCACTGGGCTTAGGGCGTGCGCGCGTGCACGCCCCCGCTCTTAAAGGGGCCGCGCACATCTTTCAAAAAAGGTCCCCGGCCAATGCCGGTGGACTCCACCTTATATAAAGCACCCCCTGTCATAGAAGGAAATTAAGTTAGTCTGACATGACTTATTAGTTACAAACCCATGCTGACTCTGTTTAATCACGTCATTCTTATCCAGGTACTTGCATACATGTTCTTTAATAATTTGTTCAAAGATCTTTCCTGGTATAGAAGTCAGACTCACCGGCCTGTAGTTCCCTGGGTCCACCTTCTTCCCCTTTTTGAAGATAGGAACAACATTTGCTCTTCTCCAGTCTTCTGGGACTTCTCCTGTTCTCCAAGAATTTTCAAAGATTATGGACAGTGGTTCAAGAATTTCTTCTGCTATCTCCTTCAGTACTCTGGGTGTAATTCATCTGGACCTGGAGACTTGAATTCATTTAGGTTAGCTAAGCGTTTCCTCACTGTCTTTCTGTTTATAGATATCCTGGATTCTTCTATTCCTTTAATAGGACAGTGAAGATCAGTTGATGTTACATTTCCTTTCTGAGAGAAAACAGATGCAAAATAGGAATTTAAAAGTTCAGCCTTCTCAACATCCTGTCTTACCATTTCATCATTTTCATCCTGTAAAAATCCTATAGCATCTTTGACTTTTCTTTTACTTTTGACATATCCCCAAAATCCTTTTTTGTTGCTTTTGACGTCACTTGCAAGCCTTAATTCATTGTCAGCTTTAGATAATCTGATTTGTGACCTGCACGTTCTGCAGACAGCATTATATTCTTCTTTAGATATGCCTCGCTCTTTCCATTTGATAAACATTTCTTTCTTCCTTTTTAGCATGTGTTTAAGTTCTGTGTTCATCCATCCTGGTTTCCTTAAATGCTTCCCAGTCTTCCCTCTTTTCGGAATTGTTAACGATTGTGCTTTGAGAATCTCATTTTTCAAGATTTTCCATCCTTCCTGGACATTTTTGTCCTTAAGGATATCCAGCCATTGGATCCCTCCAATTCTCTTTCTGAGTCCCTTAAAATTTGCCTTTCTGAAATCTAACCTTGACGTCTGAGTCTTCACAGGTCTTCCTCCTCTTGTTATCCAAATTCTAGAATAGCATGGTCACTACCTCCTAGGGTCCCAGCCACTCTTACCTCCTCAACCATTTCCTCCCTGTTTATAAGGATTAGATCCAAGGTAGCAGATCCCTTTGTTTCTCCCCTACCTTTTGGAAGATAAAGTTGTCAGCAAGAGAGGATAAGAATTTCCTTGACCTGTTAGTTTTGCCTGAGAGAGATTCCCAACAAATGTCTGGATAGTTGAAATCTCCTATGACCACTATGTCATATTTTTTGGAGAACTTGGCCATTTGATGCATAAAGAGTTCATCCATATCTTCAGCTTGCATAGGTGGCCTGTAGTAAATGCCTACAATGGTGTCCTTTCCATTGTTCTGTCCTTGTATTCTTACCCAAACAGTTTCCACAGAACTCCCAGTCTCTGAAGCGTCAATCTCTGTGCAGAGTTACGGTTTTCTAACATACAAAGCGACACCTCCTTCTCGTTTATCAAGTCTGTTTCTTGCAAATAAGTTGTATCCTTCTAGCCTTGTATTCCAATCATGTGTATCGTCCCACCAAGTTTCAGTGATTCCAATGACATCATATTTATTTTCCTGCGTTAGTAGTTCCAGTTCTCCTTGTTTGTTGCCCATGCTTTGTGCATTCGTATAGAAACATTTTAGTTTGTGATTGATTTCTCTTTCTTCAATGATTTTATTATGTAGATTTTTTTGTCTTTGTTCTTCCCCTTCACTTCTAATAGCAGAATTCTCAATAGCATTTGTCAGATGTATAGCTTTTGCTGGCGTTTTGCTTCTCTTCCCACATTGTTCTAGATTAAAGCTCTCCTGATGAGTGTAGCAAGGAGACTTCCAAATACATGTTTTCCAGTCTTCATAAGGTGCACCCCATCTCAAGCAAGTAGTCCATCGTATAGGTAATTGACTCCATGATCCAAAAATCCAAATCCTTGCTGACGGCACCATCGACATAGCCAGTTGCTCACCTGCAGAATCTTCTTCCACCTCCTTGTTCCATGGACATCCACTGGAAGGATGGAAGAGAAGACCACCTGCGCTCCCAGTTCTTTCACTTTCTTACCTAAGTTTTCAAAGTCACTGCAGATGGTTTCCAGGTCGTTTCTTGCGGTGTCATTTGTCCCCACATGTATTAGCAGGAATGGGTAGTCATCTGTAGGTCTGAAGAGTCCTGATATCCTGTCAGACACATCTTTAATTTTTGCACCTGGAAGACAGCACATTTCTCTTGAGGTTAAATCCGGTCTGCAGATAGAGGCCTCTGTTCCTCTCAACAGGGAATCCCCCATGACAACAACTCTCCGTTTCTTTTTCACATCAGTTTTCTTTCTCCATTCAGGAGAAGTCTGAGGGCGTACATGGTTATTGTTTGTGGCCAAAGTCTTATCTTGATGTAGTTCTTCATCGTTCTCCTGTGTAAGAGCCTGGTACTGGTTCCTGAGCAGTATTGGTGCTGACTGCCTCCCGATGCTCCTGCTTCTCTGGGTCACATGCTTCTATTCCTCTGTTTCTTCAGGTGCACTTCGAATTTCTTCTCTTTCTGTAACATGAAGAGATAATTCTACTCTGTCTAAGAACTCTTCACCTTCCTTAATGGTTTTCAATGTAGATAACATCTCTTCCAGATTTTGCAACTTTTCCTCCAACAGGGACACAAGCTTGCATTTCTGGCATGTGAAGTTTGGCTTTTCCACTGGTAAGTCTGTGAACATGTAGCAAGAAATGCAGCTCACCAAATGGCTCTTGGCCTCTTCCATGTTCTTATTGTTCAAGAGATATTCAAGCGGTGAAATATATGACAAAACTCGCACGCCGCTTGGCGCGTGGTTTACTGATGTCCTCCTTTCAGCTGCAACAGCCAAAATCCAGTGTTCCTTGAGTTCGCGGAGACTCTTCACTTATCCCAGAAGGCACTGGGAATATGCAAATTCTCTCCTCGGGACTCCTCCCCTGGTTTCAGGGCAATGCAGTGCTCTGGGTGAATATACCAGCAGAATCTTATAGCAGTGGCTGTGCAACAGTGCACTCCATGTCATATTCATCTTGGACTGGGGAATTCAGGATTTCACTTGATAACCCAGGCATGGTGTTATGTTTCGGCAACTGAGGAGAAATAGCAAAAGCGGTAATACACCAGAGAGGCTGGAACCTATTGGATTGCAGTAACCTGAACAAACCACACAACTAGAAGTAGCCGTGGAGCGTTCCTACGTTGATCCTAGACACCTCGTCACAGCCTGAGAGATAACTACACCTAAAGGCAGAAATATGAAAGCTATCTGCCCCGGAGCAGATCCCCAAAGAAAATAGGAAGCCCCCAAACATGTAATGGTGGTTAGACAAGAAGAAAGCACGGACACAGACAGAAAATAGAATGAGCAAACGCTGGGGCCCAATCTGTCTAGACAGAAAAGTACAGGAAAGAATTCTGACTGCAATCCAACAAAAACCCTAAAAAAAAAATACCAACACTTCTGATTGCCAAAAAAACTGAGATCACACGATCTCATCCACCTAAATCAGATCTCTGGTGTAACAAAATGCTATTCAGCAAATACAAAGTAACAACGGAGCAAAGCAAAAGTGCAGACCAAAACGGAGCACAATTGCAGCGTCAGACCCCCAAAAGGGGACAGGCTGCAGTCCACTGCAAGCAGCAAACCAGCAATGAAAATCAAACAGAGGAAAAAAAACAGCAAACACTTATCTGAAGGAGAGCAGGAAACTAGCAGTGCTTCAAGCAAGACCAGGAGAAACAATTGATAACCGGCAAGGCTGCTGGGAACTCATGCCACTTATATCCTACCATTCAGCGCCAGCTGAAGGCCATTCCTTAATCAGTTCATTACCCTCAGCAACCACCGGAGGGAGCCCCAGCTCAGAAGCCGCCTCCAGCATATTCACAACAGTACCCCCCCTTGAGGAGGGGTCACCGAACCCTCACCTGCGCAACCAGGCCGATTAGGATGGGCTCGATGATAGGCACGGATAAGTCTCTCAGCATGAATGTCCGAAGCAAACACCCAAGAATTGTCCTCCTGACCATAACCTCTCCACTTAACCAAATATTCAAGTTTCCGTCTAGCAAAACGATAATCCAATATCTTCTCAAACACATACTCCAAATTGCCCTCAACCAAAACAGGGTCGGGAGGTGCAGCCATAGGAACCACTGGTTCGACAAACCTCTTCAATAAGGACTTGTGGAACCCGTTATGGATCTTAAATGTCCCTGGAAGAAGCAAACGGAAGGAAACAGGATTAAAAATTTCCATGATCTTATAAGGTCCAATGAACCTTGGCTTAAATTTTGGAGATGCAACCTTCATAGGGATATTCCTTGAGGACAACCAAACCAAGTCCCCCACTTTAAAATGAGGACCATCAGTCCTATGCCAGTTGGCAAACCGCTGGGCCCTCTCCTGAGAGAGAGACAACCTCTCCACCACCTGGTCCCAAATCTGCTGCATACGCTGCACAATAGAGTCAACCCCCGGACAGACAGAAGCCTCCGCCTGTCCTGAAGAAAATCGAGGGTGAAACCCGGAATTGCAGTAAATTGGAGACATCAAGGTGGCAGAGCTTGCTCTATTATTAAGAGCAAACTCAGCCAAAGGCAAAAAGAGACCCAGTCATCTTGATCAGCAGACACAAAACATCTCAAATAAGTCTCCAAGGTCTGGTTTGTTCTCTCGGTTTGTCTATTGGTCTGAGGTGTTATCCAGACTGGGCCTCTGACTGTGTGTGTTGCTCCTGAAATATAAACAGACATTTACAATTCCCCCAACACTGTATACAGCTGTCAGCTACTGATACAGTACACTTTTTCATATTCTGGTGTTATCCCTACTGAGCCTATGACCATGTGTGTTACTCCTCAAATATATATGGTGTTAGGGTCTGCGGAACGCACCTAATAGATATAGTAGAGAGGTGCGTTCGCAGCCCGGGGTCCACCGTGCAGGCGAAGCCCGCTGCTAGTAAGATGGCGAAAGTAGCGAACTCTGTTATCCCGCAGAGTCACTAAAATAAACGCCGTAGCGCGCTGTGGCAGAAAGTGCAAACTCTGTTAATCCCCAGACCCACTAATGGGAATGCCACAGCGCTATATGGCGATAGGTGCGAACTCACTTAGCTTCAGTGAGCCGCAAAGTAAAACGCTAGGGCGCTGAACCAGCGTTATAAAGCGAATCATGTTGCGTCACAGAGCCGCTGAGAAAAAGACTGTGTCCTGTTAACACCACAGCGATACACAGATAACTGCTGTGCGGATAGCAGTCTGTGATCATGCAGACAGCAACGCATTGCAATCTTGAATTGCGCACGCACAGTATGCTTTGCCCGCAGATTGCAATGCGCAGGCTCGTTATATGGAGTGCAACGACTACAATTCCCAGAAATAATGGAGACAGCGGCGAACAACATGTTAAGGCAAGTACCCAAAACACCGCCCATCTGACCTGACTGCCATCATTTAAATATCCCGCCAATTTAGGGTGACAGATTCCCTTTAAGATCAGCAGAAGTAAAATGGAAGTCGGCGGTCAGGGCTTTTATAGACACTATGACGCCCCCCAAAGCAAGCTAATCACTGCAATGCACTTCTCTAAGATGGTGGTGGACCCTGCCCATGTCATATTGTTGCCCACAGTGTGCATCCTCGCTCATTGGCTGAAAAAAGGCCCCTGAAAGCATTCTGGGAAAATCGACTTTGGCGCTCGGTTCGGCGACCGCATGGCCGACCCATGCTATGGTGGTGTTTCGGCCAAAGAAACCAGATTTTGGCAAAAGTCGGCGACTTTTGAATCTGACCGACCTGTTTCGCTCAACTCTAGTTGCCACCCCTAATGTTGACATGTACCCCCTTCAAACCCATAACTCTAAGGGAATCGTCAGAACCGCTGTGAACATCTAGAAAGTGAGCAGCTACTGAGGTAATCAATTTACCTTTTGATCTGTCCGATCTAGCTGTAGAGATGTTCGACAGGTTTGCTGTGTTCTGCATTGCAGTTCTTGCGTTGTTTGTCTCACATAAACCTTGTCGCAATCACAGATCAAAGCGTAGACTAAATTTCGTGACCGACAGTTGAAAAACGCTTTTGATGAAATCTGTGTAGACAAATGGTCCAGTGAGACACCTGTTATGATTTGGTAGCTGAGAAGAGCAAGCAAAAAAGGAAATACACCAGAGAGGTTGGAATCTATGGAATTGCAGTACCCTGACTAACCACCACAACTAGAGGCAGCCGTGGAGCGTACTGTAATACTATTGTAGGAACTCGAGGATTCTGATAGCGTGGGGCAATGAACAATCAGAGACGGGTTTCTTTGAATGCAAATAATGTATTTGTGAAACAGCAAAACACCCAAAAACAATATTCAAACAACCCGTAGTGACATGCAATGAGTCCATATATATATATATATACACAAGTCCAGTTATATGAATCCGGATATATAAGTCCTTGAACCTCTATAGCGAGGGTGGTAAAGTTCTTACGACGGAGTCCTCACACAAATGTGACCACAAGGTAAGTCTGATGCACAGGTAACGTGGCTGGATTTACACACTGCTGGTGTGTGAAGAGTCAGATCCAGGTATGCAGAAAACACAGGGAGGTCCAGGAACAAGTTAATCTCAGTTGTGGCTTAATTCAGTGAAGTCCAACAACAAGTTCATATGTCAGTAAGATTCCGGTAACAGTTCCAACAGCTCTCACCAGAGGTAATGCACGAAGGGTTAAACAGCAACAGTTCAGAAACACAGTTCTTATCAGATGGAGTGAACCAAGGGTTAAATTCCCAAGTCAACAGGTTAATGATAACACAGTACTTGCAACTTACATATGCAGAGAATGTCCAGAGCCATGGGTAGAAACTGCTGTGGCTGAGAAACACCTGAAGATAAGGTTATGCACTTTCCTGGTAAATACACAAAAGATCTGTGAGGAACAAAGCAGCTGGGTTGCAGGGAAACGGAAGCAGAATACTCCAGCAGGGAAGCCAGCACCTGAGCCGGGTTTTAAACAAATGAACAGGAAGTAGGGCACACAAAACAGCAAACTCCATTTTAACAAAGGGCAAAATCATTGACAAAGTTACCTAGAAAACCCGGAATACTGACATTACTCCCCCCCTAAAGACGGCCTCCGGACGGTCCTGGACCAGGCCTGTCCGGGTATCTCCGATGAAACTGAGCAATCTTCAGAGGCGCATTGATGTTACTTACTGGTTCCCAAGAATCATTTTCAGGAGAGTAACCTTGCCATCTAACTAGATACTGAAGCCGGTTTCTATGAAGTCTCGAATTAACAATATCCTGTACCACGAATTGTTCTTCGCCATCAACCAACACTGGTGAGGGGGAGGTACGATACGTCCCTGAAACGTGTTAGGAGAGACTGGTTTTAATAAGGAAACATGAAATACTGGGTGTACCTTTAAAGTCCGTGGTAGCTTCAACCGACAGGCAACAGAGCTCACAATCCCAGTGATCTTGAATGGACCGATGAATTTCTGTCCCAGTTTCTGCGAAGGAACACCCAATTTTAGATTCTTGGTGGACAACCAAACCAAGTCTCCTACCTTATACATAGGTGCTGGTTTCCGGAATCTATCGGCCGACTTCTTGTAACGCTCCTGTGCTGTGGTCAGGGAGTCCTTCAAAACTTCAAGATTACGTTGCAACGCCGTCACTCTGTCTTCAACCGCTGGTACCGAAATCGTAACCGGAGACCTAGGCAAAATACTTGGATGATAACCCAGGTTGGCAAAAAAAGGCGTTACCTTCGTGGAACTGCTTTGGGAGTTGTTGTACGAAAATTCCGCTAGAGGAAGTAGCTTCAGCCAATCGTCCTGCAAATGACTGACGTAACAGCGTAGATATTGCTCCAAGGTTTGATTTGTCCGTTCGGTCTGCCCGTTGGTCTGAGGATGGTATGCAGAAGACAAGCAAACATTAATGTGGAGCGCAGAACAAAATCCTTTCCAAAATCTAGAGGTAAATTGTATTCCCCGGTCAGAAATGATGTCATCTGGTACCCCATGCAGCCGGAAAATGTTCTGGATAACTAGATCTACTGTCTCTGTAGCTGAGGGAAGACCAGCACACGGAATGAAATGAGCAGCTTTCGTTAAACGATCTACTACCACCAAAATAGTATTTTTACCACCAGAGGTGGGTAACTCCACAATAAAGTCCAACGAAATAGACCCCCAAGGGCGAGACGGTACAGGTAGCGGTTTAAGAAGACCAGTAGGTGAAACGCGAGGAACCTTGTACCGGGCACAAACTTCACAAGAGCGGACATAGTCATTCACATCCTTCAAGCAGGTAGGCCACCAAAAAAAACGAGTTAACAATTCCTGCGTCTTCTGTACCCCCTATGACCAGCCAATTTAGAGTCGTGGACCAATTTGAGAACTCGAAGTCTTACAGCCTCTGGGACATAAAACATCGATCTCTAAGCCACACACCATTCCGAAGGACAAGATTCACATTGTCAGGTGGAGCTGCAAGAAATACGTCACCGTCATAGGCCAGCTTGATCTCCTGCCACAAGTCCCGGTTCCGGAGCACTCCAACGAAATATGCCTCCGACAAGATGGTCTTCGACGGGGTCCCAGGCACGGAATCCACGGTATGGATTCGGGATAATGCATCAGCTTTCCCATTACGTGAACCTGGGCGGTACGAAATAATAAAATTAAACTGGTTCAAGAACAAACTCCACCTAGCTTGTCGAGGAGAAAGACACCTGGCAGACTTAAGGAATTCCAAATTGCGATGATCCGTGAGTACTACTACCTGCTGAGTTGCCCCTGCAAATGGTGTCTCCATTCCTTAAAGGCAGAAATAATTGCCAAAAGTTCCTTATCTGCCACATCATAGTTCAGTTCTGCAGAAGATAACCTACGAGAGAAGAAGGCACACGGGTGCAGCAAACCTTTGTCTCCGGTACGTTGTGAGAGGATAGCTCCCAATGCACAGTCAGACGCGTCCACCTCCACGATAAAAGGCTGTGCAGGATCCGGATGCATCAATATTGGAGCCATGGTAAAACAACCCTTCAGGCGATCAAAGGCTTCCTGAGCTTGCGAAGACCATTCAAACTTCTTCCCCTTCTTGGTGAGGAGAGTGATGGGACGGACAATTTCTGAAAAATTTCGGATAAACCGTCTATAAAAGTTAGCAAAGCCAATGAATCGTTGTACCTCCTTAATGTTTCCTGGTACCGGCCAGTCCAAGATTGCCTGGATCTTGCTGGACTCCATATTCAATCCCTGAGGCGAGATAACATAGCCTAAAAATTGAATTTCAGAACAATGGAACTCACACTTTTCGAGTTTGATGTACAAATGATTATCTCTCAAACGTCTAAGTACGGTTTTGACATGTTCCTGATGTTCCTGTAAGGAGTCAGAAAAGATTAAGATGTCATCAAGGTAAATTATCACATATTGGTCCAATAAATCCCTGAAAATGTCGTTGGCTAAATGTTGAAAAGCAGCAGGAGCGTTACAGAGTCCGAATGGCATCACCAAATATTCAAAATGTCCATACCGGCATCTAAAAGCTGTCTTCCATTCGTCTCCGGGCCGTATATGGAGTAAATTATATGCCCCACGAAGATCTAATTTGGTAAATACTTTGGCCTGGCGAACTCTTTCCAACAATTCTGGAATTAGGGGCAACGGGTACCTGTTACGAATGGTTACCTTATTTAACTCCCGGTAGTCAATGCAGGGTCTTAGAGTACCATCCTTCTTCTTTACAAAGAATATTGGAGCTCCCGCTGGTGAAGAAGATGGTTGGATAAACCCCTTGGCTAAATTCTCATCTATATACTCTCGTAAAGATTTTAATTCCGGAGCCGCCAATGGGTAAACATGGCCGAAAGGAATCGCTGCTCCAGGAAGCAATTCTATGGGGCAGTCATACGGTCTATGTGGGGGAAGTTGATCTGCCTTCCTTTTATCACAAATGTCTGAGAATTCCTGATAAATCAGAGGGAGAGTAGGTACCTGTATCACCTCTTCCAAGTTCTGGGTAACTGGAGCCGCTACAGTTGGACTGATGGTAGAACTGCACTTCGGGAGAAAGGTTATCTCCTTGGTTTCCCAATTGATGATTGGATTTTGTGACCGTAACCAGGGAATTCCTAAAATTACAGGAAAATGAGGAGAAGATATTAACATGAATGAAAGTGTTTCTTGATGGTCTGGTTCCATCTTACACTCCAGAGGCACTGTCTCCCGATCTACTGGTCCAGAAACTAATGGGGAACCATCCACCGTTTCCATAGTGATTGGTGAAACTCTTAGTTGTGTCTTTATACCATGTTCCTTTGCAAAAGAAGAATCCATGAAATTCCCACCTGCTCCAGAGTCTATCATGGCAGAACTTGATATCCACTGTTCCTCCCACTGAATCTGTATAGGAAGAGAACAATGTGAATATTTCTCCCCTTGATCTTTAGGGGAAGTCGGCATCAGTATTGGGGGAAAAAACCGCATCTAGATGTAGACTGGTTTCTGAAACTTCAGACTCAGCGTCTGTGTTATCATAATCCCCTACTACCGCCAACACCTTGTTGGGTCGCCTAGGACATTTAGGACAATTGATGAGGAAATGGTCCGATTGACCACAATAGAAACATAAGCGCTCACGGAGACGGTGTTCGCGGCGTTCATTATTCTCACGTCTCTGCAGTGAGTCCACCTGCATAGGCACCTCCTCAGCCTCTCGCGGGTTTTTGCCTGTGGTTTCCCTGGACGGAAGAGAGTAATTAGTAATGCGATTTACAGCGGCCCATTTTTCTTGTCTGCGTTCAGTTAAACGGATATCAATACGTACACAGTGCTGTATAAACAATTCAAACTCCTGTGGAGACTCTGAACGAGCTAGCTCATCCTTGATTGCATTTGACAAACCTTTTCTAAAGATTGGTAATAAAGCATTGTTTTCCCACTGGGTGTCCACCACTAACCTTTTAAATTCAGTAACATATTCTATGACTGACCGTTTCCCCTGGCGTAAGGAAAGCAAGGCAGATTCAGCGTAGCACGACGGTTGGGATCGTCGAACATTTGCGCCATGGCTGCCAGAAAATTATCCAAATTATTTAGACGGGTATCATGACTTTCAACCATAGGATTTGCCCAAGCCAGTGCCCGTGATGTCAACAACATAATAATACATAGAACCTTAGATCTATCAGACCGGTAGTAGGAGGCATGTACATCAAAAAATAATATACATTGATTAACAAACCCACGGAATTGACTTCGGTCACCATTAAAACGGAATGGAGGCAATTTGGGCATACTGGTGGATGAGGTAGGCTCAGTAGGTAAGGCCTCCAGGACTCCTAACCTAGCACGTAGATCTTGGAGAGCCTGACCAAACCCCTGTGCATTGTGGTTAACCCGAGACTCCAAGTCTCTAATCTGATTGTGTGCAGCCGCCACCTCCTGCTGCAAGGAGTTAACTATGGTGAACAATTTGTCTGCCCGTGTCTCCGTCATTGCCCCAGCAGAATCCTCTTTTTTAGGCTGGAGTATCCTGTAATACTATTGTAGGAACTCGAGGATTCTGATAGCGTGGGGCAATGAACAATCAGAGACGGGTTTCTTTGAATGCAAATAATGTATTTGTGAAACAGCAAAACACCCAAAAACAATATTCAAACAACCCGTAGTGACATGCAATGAGTCCATATATATATATATATATACACAAGTCCAGTTATATGAATCTGGATATATAAGTCCTTGAACCTCTATAGCGAGGGTGGTAAAGTTCTTACGACGGAGTCCTCACACAAATGTGACCACAAGGTAAGTCTGATGCACAGGTAACGTGGCTGGATTTACACACTGCTGGTGTGTGAAGAGTCAGATCCAGGTATGCAGAAAACACAGGGAGGTCCAGGAACAAGTTAATCTCAGTTGTGGCTTAATTCAGTGAAGTCCAACAACAAGTTCATATGTCAGTAAGATTCCGGTAACAGTTCCAACAGCTCTCACCAGAGGTAATGCACGAAGGGTTAAACAGCAACAGTTCAGAAACACAGTTCTTATCAGATGGAGTGAACCAAGGGTTAAATTCCCAAGTCAACAGGTTAATGATAACACAGTACTTGCAACTTACATATGCAGAGAATGTCCAGAGCCATGGGTAGAAACTGCTGTGGCTGAGAAACACCTGAAGATAAGGTTATGCACTTTCCTGGTAAATACACAAAAGATCTGTGAGGAACAAAGCAGCTGGGTTGCAGGGAAACGGAAGCAGAATACTCCAGCAGGGAAGCCAGCACCTGAGCCGGGTTTTAAACAAACGAACAGGAAGTAGGGCACACAAAACAGCAAACTCCATTTTAACAAAGGGCAAAATTATTGACAAAGTTACCTAGAAAACCCGGAATACTGACACGTACCTACGTTGGTCCTAGACGCCTCGTCACAGCCTGAGAAACTAACTACACCTAAAGATAGAAAGAGGAAAGCTATCTGCCCCGGAGCAGATCCCCAAAGAACATAGAAATCCCCCAAACATGTAATGGCGGTTAGACAAGAAGAAATACTGACACAGACAGAAAATAGTATGAGCAAAGGTTGGGGCCCAAACTTCCTAAATAGAAAAGGATAGGAAGGACACTTACTGCAATCCCAAAAAACCCTGAAAAGTACCAACTCTACTAATTACAAAAACACCTGAGACGACCTCTACCACCTAAATTAGTTCTCTGGTGTAACAAAAACTAAACAGCAGCCACTGAAAAAACTGGAAAAAGCAAATGTACAAACATCAGTGGCTGAACTGAACTGAGAGGGCAAAAGCCCCCAGAAGGGACCCTGAAGGCCCCCACAGAAGTGCAGGACAAAATGCAAAAATCAAGCACAAAAACAAAAAGAAGAAAATGTCTTATCTGTTAGCAGGAGATTCAGACACGACACAGCAGGCTACCAAGGAAACAGGAATCAAGGATTGAGACCAGAACAATTGATCACCGGCAACCCTGATGGGAAGGCGACTCCCTTATATAAGACCAGTCAGTAACACCTGATTCCCAATCCTCACAATCTTCACTGGACAGTCCAGTACCGTTTGTAACCACCAGAGGGAGCTTCTGCTCAGAACTCATTTCCAGCCTATTCACAACATCACACTCTTTTTCCATCGGTCTGGGACAAACAATTTCCCAATAGGGCAGCGCTCGGGTTTATCCTCCTGACACCCTTCCAGAGCCAGTCTCAAATTGGGCGAGATGGCGGAAAGAACTACACCCTCTTTCAAAATAACAGCAGGATCAGATAACTCAGGAGAGTCCGCAAGGAAACTCCTCGAGAGGGCATCCGCCTTAACATTCTTAGTGCCAGGAAGAAAAGAAACCACAAGATTAAAACGTGTGAAAAACAAGGCCCACCTGGCCTGTCTAGGATTAAGTCGCTTGGTGATTCCAGATAAACCAGATTCTTATGGTCCGTGAGGACCACCACCTGATGTTTGGCTCCCTCCAGCCAATGTCTCCACTCTTCAAAAGCCCACTTCATGGCCAATAACTCCCGATTACCCACGTCATAATTACGTTCAGTTGGAGAAAATTTTCGAGAGAAAAAGGCACAAGGGTTACTTTTGGAGGTCTCTGGATCTCTTTGGGACAAAACGGCACCTGCCCCAATTTCAGAGGCATCAACCTCCAACAGAAATGGCAGAGAAACATCAGGCTGCCGTAGAACAGGAGCAGAAGTGAATCTCTGCTTAAGTTCCTGAAACGCAGAGACTGCCTCAGGAGGCCAATTCACCACATCAGAACCCTTTTTGGTCAAATCAGTCAATGGTTTAACAATAAAGAAGAAATTACCAATAAATTTACGATAAAAATTGGCAAAACCCAAGAATCTTTGAAGAGCCTTTAATGAAGTAGGTTGGACCCAATCACAGATGGCCTGAACCTTGACCGGGTCCATTTCAATAACAGATGGGGACAAAATGAATCCCAGAAATGAGATCCTCTGTACGCCAAAAAGACACTTTGATCCCTTCACATACAGAGCATTCTCTCTCAAAATCTGGAACTCAGTCCGAACGTGTTTCACATGAGAGTCCCAGTCATTGGAAAAAATCAAGATATCATCCAAATAAACAATCAGAAATTTATCCACAAAATCCCTGAAAATGTCATTCATGAAGGACTGGAAGACAGAAGGAGCATTAGTGAGCCAAAAGGGCATCACTAGGTACTCAAAATGCCCCTCTGGGGTATTAAATGCCGTCTTCCATTCATCCCCGTGCTTAATGCAAATAAGGTTATATGCCCCCCTGAGGTCAAGCTTGGTAAACCAAGTAGCACTTTTCACCCTGGAAAACAGGTCTGAAATCAAGGGTAACGGATATTGATATTTCACAGTGATATTGTTCAAGAGACGATAATCAATACACGGCCTTAATGAACCATCCTTTTTGGCCACAAAGAAAAAACCGGCACCCAAGGGTGAAGAGGATGGTCTGATACGACCCTTCTCCAATGACTCCTTGATATAAGACGGCATAGCGTCATGTTCAGGTACAGACAAGTTAAAATGGCGACCTTTAGGGAATTTACTACCAGGCACTAATTCAATAGCTCAGTCATAGCTCCTATGGGGGGCAAGGATGCAGATTTACTTTCGCTAAACACATCAGAAAAATCAGTCAAAAAGTCAGGAACATCCTGAGCCTGGGGGGAGGCAGAAAAAACAGGAGTGTTGGTATTAACACATTGGCAGCCCCAACTGGTTACAGACACAGATTTCCAATCCAAAACAGGATTATGAGACTGTAACCAAGGGAAACCCAGTACGATAATGTCATGCAGATTATACAGAACCAAAAATTTGCAACTCTCCTGATAATTAGGTTCAACCCTCATTATCACCTGAGTAGAGAACTGAGGTTTATTCTCAGCCAAAGGGGTAGAATCGATCCCCAGTAGGGGAATAGACTTCCGTAGGGGTATCAAGGGAAACCCACAACGTTTAGCAAAATCAAAATCCATCAGGTTAATAGCTGCTCCCGAATCAACGAAAGCCTGAGCAGAAAATGTGGACAGGGAGCAAATCAGGGTAACAGTCAACAAAAATTTAGTCTGAACACTACCCAAGACAACTGAGCGTGCAAAACGTCTTCCCCGCTTAGGCAGACTGAAATAGCATGAGAGGCATCACCACAGTAGAAACATAACCTATTGCGTTTTCGAAACTCATGACGCTGTGCCCCAGAAGCCACTCTATCACACTGCATGGGTTCAGAAGCTGGTTCACAAGGCAACACTATTCCACGCATACCTCTACGCTCACGCAAACGTCTGTCAATTTGAATCGCTAATGACATAGAATCATTGAGACCAGAGGGGACAGGGAATCCCACCATAACATCCTTTACATTCTCTGACAGACCCTTCCGAAAAAGGGCTGCCAAAGCATCGTCATTCCATTTGGTCAGGACTGCCCACCTTCGGAATCTCTGACAGTATAACTCAGCGTCCTCAAGCCCCTGATTTAATGCCAACAAGGTTTTTTCAGCTTGATCAGTGACATTAGGCTCATCGTACAATAACCCCAGAGCCTGAAAAAATGCATCAACATTACTCAAAACAGGATCCCCAGGTGTCAGGGAAAAAGCGCAATCCTGAGGATCGCCACGCAGGAGAGAGATGACAATTTGAACCTGCTGTGCTGCGTTCCCTGAGGACTTAGATTTCAAGGCAAAAAACAACTTACAGTTATTTTTGAAATTCAGAAATTTAGCTCGATCCCCTAAAAACAAATCTGACATGGGAATCCTAGGTTCCACAACAGGCAACCTCGCAAGATAGGTAGAAATACTCCGAACTTCAGTGGCAAGCTGATCCACACGGCCAGACAACTGTGCAAACTCCATTGAGAAAAAAAAAATCCTCCTCAGCACCAAGAGATACAAAGGGAAAAAAAAAAAAAAAATCTCTGACAACTCTGACAATCTTCTTTCTTTAACACTATTTTTCCCTTCAGTGAGTACCATACAAATATCAGTTTTTGGGCCGGTGATACTATTATGATTTGGTAGCTGAGAAGAGCAAGAAAAAAGGAAATACACCAGAGAGGTTGGAATCTATGGAATTGCAGTACCCTGACTAACCACCACAACTAAAGGCAGTCGTGGAGCGTACCTACGTTGGTCCTAGACGCCTCATCACAGCCTGAGAAGCTAACTACACCTAAAGACAGAAATAGGAAAACTATCTGCCCCGGAGCAGATCCTCAAAGAACATAGAAAGCCCCCAAACATGTAATGGCGGTTAGACAAGAGGAAATACAGACACAGACAGAAAATAGTATGAGCAAAGGTTGGAGCCCAAACTTCCTAAATAGAAAAGGATAGGAAGGACACTTACTGCAATCCCAAAAAACCCTGAAAAGTACAACTCTACTAATTACAAAAACACCTGAGATCACACGACCTCTACCACCTAAATTAGTTCTCTGGTGTAACAAAAACTAAACAGCAGCCACTGAAAAAACTGGAAAAGGCAAATGAACAAACAACAGTGGCTGAACTAAACTGAGAGGAGCACAAGCCCCCGGAGGGGACCCGGCAGACCCCACAGAAGTGCAGGACAAAATGCAAAAAGCAAGCACAAAAAACTAAAAGAAAAAAATGTCTTATCTGTTAGCAGAAGATGCAGGCACTGAAACAACAAGCTACAAAGTGAACAGGATCAAAGATGACCAGAACAATTGATCACCGGCAACCCTGATGGGAGGGAACCTCCCTTATATAAGACCAGTCAGTAACACCTGATCGCCAATCTTCACAATCTTCATTGGATAGTTCAGTACTGTTTGTAACCACCAGAGGGAGCTTCTGCTCAGAATTCATTTCTAGCACATTCACAACAGACACCTTGACTTGAGATCATTAGTGGGCAAATGGAGCAGCAGCCACACAGAAAAGAACCCTTGTTGGAATGGCTTGTTCTCAATTTAGTGGTGGGGCGTCTGAAGTGATATAGATGATCTCTTAAGTTTTTAGCCCTCCTAGCCTCCAACTTGGGCCGTTTACTGATAAAAAGCCTCAGTTTTGGTTAACTCAATAGAATCCCCCAGTTGTTTTTGAGGATCCAATGGATGTCACTCCACTAATTGAGGAATCTTGTGATCAGATTGATCTTATTCTGAACTGATCTTACCCGAGGTCTAAGGGTATCCTCTTTCGATTTATTACTTGAGAATTCAAAGGCTCCAGATATGATCCTCCTCGGGTAGCCATGTTCATGAAATCTCCCAGTCAGCAAGCGTGATTCACTGATGAAGTCTTCAAGGAGACTATAGTTCCTTCTTAGTCGAAGGAACTGCCCCTTGGGAATTCCATCCATAGGTGTGCCGGATGGAAACTGTTGAAATGCAGGAGGTTGTTTGTAGCAGTCGGTTTCCAAAATAAACTTGTAACAATACGGTTTTGATGTAACGACAGCTTCAAGTCCAAGAAGTCAACCGAACTGGTGTAAAAAGAAGAAGTGAGTCTAATATTCCAATGATTATTGTTCAGTTCCTCAACAAAGGTGCCAAGTTGTTTGGCAGTGCCTGACCAAATGATGATAATATCATCGATATATCGATGCCACTTCACCACATGTGTGGAAAAAATGTTAAGCTTCCATACATGTGTCTCCTCCCAACAACCCATAAAAAGTTTAGCATAGGAGGGTGAACATTTGGCCCCATGGCGGTCCCAGATAACTGTTTGTAAAAGGCCCTATCGAACACAAAGTAGTTCTTTTAAAAAATGAAGTGTAATAACTCCAGGACAAAGCTATCATGTCCTCTGTCCCCCGTAGAGCATTTGTCTAGAAAATGGGAGACTGCCATCATACCTAATTTGTGTCCTATGTTGGTGTAAAGGGCCTCTACATCAAGGGTAGCCAATATAGTGTTGTCCGGTACTTCCAAAGTTTACAACAGCTGTATAAGATGTGATGAATCCCGCACATATGAATCCAGAGCCTGAGCCATGGGCTGCAAAAAATAATCGAGATATGAGCACGGTTTCTCATTAAGACCACCCAACCCTGATATAATAGGTCTCCCTGGTGGTGTAGTGGTAGATTTATGTACCTTTGGTAACATATAAAATGTTAGAACCACAGGGCGGCTTGTTGTCAAGTAATTTTTTATTTATGATACCACGTGATTGTGCCCTCAACAATAATCTATTCATTTGTTTCTTGAAGATTGGAGTTGGATCTGATGGCAGCAATTGATAATGTTGAGTATTACTCATAGCGTGAGGTCGGTCACGTGGTTCGGCGACCATTCGACACCCAAGTCGGTTTTTCCCATAATACATTAAGGGCCTTTTCGCGGCCAATGAGCAAGGACGCAGACTGTGGGCAACGTGATGACATGTGCAGCGGCCAGTTACTGTGCAGTGACAGGGGAGGATTTTGGTGTGTGCAGCAACGCTGGTTCTTAGGCTGCCTGCCAGTGACAGGGTAGAAATTGCTTGTGTGGAGCAGCAGAGCTGATTATTAGGCTGCCTGCCAGTGAGAAGGGGAAATTTCTAGTGTGGAGCAGCAGAGCTGATTATTAGGCTGCCTGTCAGTGAGAAAGGGGAAATTTCTTGTGTGGAGCAGCAGAGCTGATTATTAGGCTGCCTGCTAGTGAGAAGGGGGAAATTTCTTGTATGGAGTAGAGAGCTAATTATTAGGCTGCCTGCCAGTGAGAAAGGGGAAATTTCTTGTGTGGAGCAGCAGAGCGAATTATTAGGCTGCCTGCCAGTGAGAAGGGGAAATTTCTTTTGTGGAGTAGGAGAGCTGATTATTAGGTTGCTAGCTACCTGTATTGGTGTGTGTACACTGCTGTGCAGACTGCTTTTTAACACAGCACCTACACAGCACTAATACATTTCTTCATTTTTTTCCCACACCGTATAGAGCTGTACGCTCCTCACAGTACCGTATACCGGCTGGTATCACGGACAAATACATGCTTACTATCTGTGTGTGACTCCGGAAATATATATGGAGATTTCAAATTTCCCCAAAACCGTATACAGCTGGTATCTTCTGATACAGTACCGTTTTTCTGCCTTCTGTATTACGTTCAAATTCATAACGAGAGAGCGTGTGTGTGTTACTCCTGAAATATATACAGAGATTTATAATTCCCCCCACACTGTATACAGCTGTACGCTACTGATAGAGTACACTTTTCTGATTTTCATATTCTGGTGTTATCTAGACTGGGCTTCTGACCGTGTGTGTTCCTCCTGAAATATATAAGGAGATTTACAATTCCACCAACACTGTATATAGATGTACACTACTGATAGAGTACACTTTTTTGCCTTTCATATTCTGCTGTTATCCAAACTGGGCCTGTGACTGTGTCTGTTACTCCTGAAATATATACGGAGATTTAAAATTCCCCCAACACTGTATACAGCTCTACGCTACAGATAGAGTACACTTTACTGATTTTCATATTCTAGTGTTATCCAGACAGGGCTTTTGACTGTGTGTGTTCCTCCTGAAATGTATACGGAGATTTACAATTCCCCCAAAACTGTATACAGCTGTCCGCTACTGATAGAGTACACTTTTCTGATTTTCATATTCTGGTGTTATCCAGACTGGGCCTCTGACTGTGTGTGTTGCTCCTGAAATTTAAACAGACATTTACAATTCCCCCAACACTGTATACAGCTGTCAGCTACTGATACAGTACACTTTTTCATATTCTGGTGTTATCCCTACTGAGCCTATGACCATGTGTGTTACTCCTCATATATATATGGTGTTAGGGTCTGCGGAACGCACCTAATAGATATATTAGAGAGGTGCGTTCGCAGCCCAGGGTCCACCGTGCAGGCGAAGCCCGCTGCTAGTAAGATGGCGAAAGTAGCGAACTCTGTTATCCCGCAGAGTCACTAAAATAAATGCCGTAGCGCGCTGTGGCAGTAAGTGCGAACTCTGTTAATCCCCAGAGCCACTAACGGGAATGCCACAGCGCTATATGGCGATAGGTGCGAACTCATTTAGCTTCAGTGAGCCGCAAAGTAAAACGCTAGGGCGCTGAACCAGCGTTATAAAGCAAACCCTGTTGCGTCACAGAGCCGCTGAGAAAAAGACTGTGTCCTGTTAACACCACAGGGATACACAGATAACTGCTGTGCGGATAGCAGTCCGTGATCATGCAGACAGCAACGCATTCAAGCAATCTCCTCACCGGAGAAGCCGGTATTCTAGGGGCTTATTTCAGCCAAGCCCTAACCACTTGCACTCAAATCTCCTCACCGGAGGTGCCGGTATTCTAGGGGCTTATTTCAGCCGAGCCCTAACCACATGCATGCATGATCACACTGGCGCAAAGCACATAAGGCAATTGATACTAGCGCATGGCGGCCCAGCCATGCCACCCTTTTATAGTAACAGCTACAGGACCTGCCAGAAACAAGGACCAATGAAACTGTTCCAGAACACCAGTAGTCACAGGACCTTCCTGGCAGACCAATAGGAGCTGCTGCAGTACCTGAACATGTGACCCCTGATCTCCAATGAGAGACCTCACACTGGGCATGCTCAGAAGGGAAAACAAGGACTTTGTCCTAAAGACGTCTGCTCGCCGCTAACCAGTACTGGCCACAATAGCAGAGCCTGGAGAGGCAGCAGTAATCCTCTGTACACTGTTAGACTGGGCGAAACGCTGGGACCGACGTCTAACCTGAGCAGAGCCCACTGAGGCCGGAGACAAATGGGAGACCGCAGTCGGAATGGCTCGAAATTCCCCTTGTGCAGAAGCGGGAACTCGACCCCTAACATACGGAGATTTAAAACTAAGCCAGCACTGTATACAGCTGTATGCTACTGATAGAGTAAACTTTTCTGATTTTCATATTCTGGTGTTATCCAGACTGGGCCTCTGATCGAGTGTGTTCCTCCTGAAATATATACGGAGATTTAAAATTCCCTCAACACTGTATCCAACTGTACGCTACTGATAGAGTACACTTTTTCTGCCTTTCATTTTCTGCTGTTATCCAAACTGGGCCTGTGACCGTGTCTGTTTCTCCGGAAATATATACGGAGATTTAAAATTCCCCCAATACTGTATACAGCTGTACGCTACTGATACAGTACACTTTTCTGATTTTCATATTCTGGTGTTATCCAGACTGGGCCTCTGACTGTGTGTGTTCCTCCTGAAATATATACCGAGATTTACAATTTCCCCAACACTGTATACAGCTGTCCGCTACTGATACAGTACATTTTTTCTCCTTTTCATATTCTGGTGTTATCCCTACTGAGCCTGTGACCGTGTGTGTTACTCCTCAAACATATACAGAGATTTACAATTCCCCCAACACTGCATACAGCTGTACGCTACTAATACAGTACACTTTTCCGATTTTCATATTCTGGTGTTATCCAGACTGGGCCTCTGACTGTGTGTGTTCCTCCTGAAATGTATAAGGAGATTTACAATTCCCCAAACACTGTATCCAGCTGTACGCTACTGATAGAGTTCACTTTTCTGATTTTCATATTCAGGTGTTATCCAGACTGGGCCGCTGACTGTGTGTGTTGCTTCTGAAATATATAAGGAGATTTACATTTCCCCCAACACTGTATACAGCTCTTCGCTACTGATACAGTACACTTTTTCTCCTTTTCATATTCTGGTGTTATCCCTACTGAGCCTGTGACCGTGTGTGTTACTCCTCAAATATATATACGGAGATTTAAAATTAACCCAGCACTGTATACAGCTGTACGCTACTGATACAGTACACTTTTCTGATTTTCATATACTGGTGTTATCCAGACTGGGCCTCTGACTGTGTGTGTTCCTCCTGAAATGTATACGGAGATTTACAATTCCCCAACACTGTAAACAGCTGCACGCTTCTGATACTGTACACTTTTTTGGTTTTTATATTCTAATGTAATCCATACTGAGCGTGTGAGAGTCTGTGTCTGTTACTCCGCAAATATATACGGAGATTAAAATTTTTCACCTTCACCGTATACAGCTGTACGCTTCTGATACTGTACCATATATCTGCTGTTATTTTGGGTACATTTACACAAACATGAGAAAGTATGGTGGAAGAGGTCACGGACGTGGTCATGAGGGGCCACCTGCTACTGATGGTGGTGGTGGTGGTGCATCTGCTGGTAGTGCCTAAAGCACAATAGCACCTAAGGCAGGAGGTGATGAGCCTGCCTCATCGTCAGGCTCCAGAAGGCCTGGAAGGCTCCCTTTTCTGGGAGTAGGTAAACCGCTTTTAAAGCCGGCGCATCAGGAATAGGTTTTGCCTTACATTGCCAAAACAGCCTCCAGCTCTATCTCCTCCTCTTCTGAAGTTTCAAAAGCTCCAAGCACTGAGTCGTCAGTGCAGGCTTCTGGTCAGGAACAGCCCCTTTCCTTGTGTCCTTCACCCCCACCAAAAGT
Organism: Oophaga sylvatica; assembly: GCA_033576555.1. Classification (NCBI taxonomy): domain Eukaryota; kingdom Metazoa; phylum Chordata; class Amphibia; order Anura; family Dendrobatidae; genus Oophaga; species Oophaga sylvatica. The sequence goes on from JARQOD010002069.1 coordinate 56,744, forward strand.
GAAGGATGCAGCAGCCCACACTTCAGATTACTCCATGAAGCTCTTTTCACATACCATGCCTGGGTTATCAAGTCAAATCCTGAATTCCCCAGTCCAACATGAATCTGACATGGAGTGCACTGATGCACAGCCACTGCTAGATGATTGTGCTGGTACATTCAACCACAGTACTACATTGCCCTCGCTGTGTACTGAGCCAGAATGTGACCCTGATGAAACTCAGGTGTCCCTTCCCACATACTCTACCACCTTACATGGTGACACAGAGGAAGTTGCAGATGAAATTGAAGAGGAGGTGATGGATGACCCAGTTGTTGACCCGGATTGGCATCCATTGGGGAAGAGGGTGCCGCTGGCAATAGCTCAGAAGAGGAGAAGGATCCGCAGCAGGTATCGACATCGCAGCTGTGGTTATCTGGCAGGCCCGTATCACTCCAAAAAGGTGTTAAAAAAACAAAAAGAGTTGCAGGACAGCTTGGCCAGAAGGTCAAATTAGCACAGCGTGCAAGCCCTGAAAATTTATACCATAGTAGGAAGAGTCTAGTGTGGCACTTTTTTGAACAAAATCCTATTGATGAGGCAAAGGTTATCTGTAAAAAGTGCCAAAGGACCTTTAGCCGAGGGAAAAATCTCTGAAATTTAAATACCAGTTGCATGATTAGACATTTACTGAACATGCACTTGCAAGCGTGGACGGACTACAAAACCTCAGGTAGCACATGTGCACTGGCTCCGACTGAAGTTAGCCAGCAACGCTCCATCGCTTCCCCCACTGTAAGCCCACGGGTTGGCACACCCCCAGCAAGAAATGTTGAGATGTCGTTGCAAGGCCAAAGCAGTCAGGGAATCACAATGTTTTTGCAACGAAATTCTTCATCTAGGCCATCACCAACACCACAGCCATCACCATCACTAAACCCCTCTCAGTCCGTCATGTCCACCGATAGTTCCCCCATATGCAGCTCTCAAGTCTAGCTCACCCTACCAGACAATCTGAGTAGGACAAGAAAGTACTCATCCTCTCATCCGCGTACACTGATTTTCAATGCCTGCATTGCCAAACTGATCACATTAGAGATGATGCCCTTCCATTTGGTTGAAAGCGCAGCGTTCCGAGAGTTCACGCTATGACCTACCCAGTCATCACTTCTTTTCTAGAAAAGCCATCCCTGCCCTCCACCTGCATGTGAAAGACCGCATTGTCCATGCACTCAAAAAATCAGTGAGTGGAAAGGTGCATCTCACAACAGATGCATGGGCCAGTAGGCATGGCCAGGGCCGTTACGTGTCCATCACTGCGCACTGGGTTAATGTGATGGATGCAGGGTCCACAGGGGACAGCGGCGGTGGGACCGTGCTGCCTAGCACACGGTATAGGCAACAGTTGACTGTAGGCGTTCGACCCTCCTCCTCGTCCTCCAGAAGCGAAAGCTCATCAACAGAGCGCAGTCGCACGAGCACTCCATCCGCAACTGCCAGTGTTGCACACGAGGTGTCCCACCATCGAACAGCTAGTGGTAAGCATCAGCAGGCTGTTTTAAAAATGATGTCTTTGGGCGACAACAGACACACCGCGGAGGTACTGGCCGACTACTTGCAGTGAGAAACTGAGTCATGGCTGGGCAGTATACATCTTGAGCCAGGCAAGGTAGTCAGTGATAACGGCCGTAATTTTGTGGCGGCCACTGCCCTGGCAGTGCTCAGACACATACCTTGCCTGGCTCACACCTTGAACCTTGTGGTGCAGTGCTTCTTAAATAATTATCCTGAGTTAACAGCCCTGCTCCATAAAGTGCGACGACTGTGATCGCACATCCGTCGCTTGCCCGTAGACTCCAGTCGTATGCAGAGGCTGCAGTGATCACTCCACCTCCCCAAGCGCTGCCTAATCATAGACGTTGCAACAAGGTGGAACTCCACCATGCACATGGTTGAGAGATTGTGCGAACAGAGGCAGGCTGTAATGCATTTGTGGGAGGATACACGGGCAGGCAGTTGAGGGCAGACATTTGTGTTGTCAGGTGTGCAGTGGTCAAAGCTGAAAGACCTATGTAAAATCCTTCAGTGTTTTGAGGAATGCACATGGCTGGTAAGCGCAGACGACGCCATCATAAGCATGAGCATCCCACTTATGCGTCTGCTCATGCAAACTTTGACGCACATTAAGGATCAGGCGTCTGCAGCGGAGGAGGAAGAGGAGGAGGGAAGCCTTGATGACAGTCAGCCATTGTCTGCTCAGGGAACTGTCCTGGATGAGGTGGAGGAAGAAGAGGAAGAGGAGGAGGAGGGGGGATGATTATTTTGAGGAGGAGGATGCTTCTCAGGGGGCAAGAGAAAATGTTAGCTTGCCAAGGTCAGGTACAGGGTTTGTGCGTGCCTGGAGGGATGTGGATTTGGCAGAAAGTGCTCCTCCACCCACCACTGGCAGTGCATCATTGACACCTGGAACATTGGCCCACATGTGTGATTATGTCTTGCGGATCCTATAAAGGGACCCCCGCTTTGCCAAAATTTTGAAGGATGACGACTACTAGTTGGCCAGCATCCTCGATCCACTCTGTAACGGCAAATTACAGAACATAATGCCACAGGAGAACCTAGAGCTAATACTGGCCAACAAACAAGCAACTCTGGTAAACCGTTTGTTAGAGGCATTCCCAGCAAACAGCAGTGGTGCAGGTTCTACCATGAGCCGTACTGGGCCAAATGGAAGAGGTGTTCGTGGTGCCGAAGTGACATTGGAGACAGGGGTTTCATGACCATGTTGTGGACTGATTTCTCCAGGACAGCTCACACGACTGGTAAGCAGGAATCTATTGCAACAGACAGGAGACAACAGTTGTCAACTATGGTTACAAATTACTTCTCCTCCCCTATCAATGTTCTCCCTCACCGGTCATTCCCCTTTGACTACTGGGCCTGTAAACTGGACACCTGGCCTGAATTGGCACAATATGCCTTACAGGAGCTCGCCTGCCCTGCTTGTAGTGTGCTATCAGAAAGAGTCTTCAGTGCTGCTGGATCAATCCTGACAGAAAGAAAGACCAGTCTGTCGACACAAAATGTTGATGATCTAACCTTCATTAAAATGAACCATGCATGGGTTTCAAAGGATTTTGTCCCACCTTCCCTTGATGACACATAGTTTGCTAGCAAAATTGCTCGTTTTGTCCTACTCTTCCTCTGACTTATCCAATTCCTCCATTTGCAGCTACTGTACGTCCAGCCTACACCTGAACATATGCCATTTTTGCCACCTCCCTATCTGGACTGTCCCCCCCCCAGGGCCGGGGTCACCACCTGGCGCACCCGGCCAAGTGCCAGGGCCCTGAGAAGGTGGCGGGTCCCAATCTGGGGCGACGCCCCTGGTACAGGGTCCCTCATAGTACAAAAAATGTCTCTGAGGGTGGGAGGGCCCACTCGCCATCAGGCACAGCAGTGTACTATGAGGGGCCCTGTGCCAATGCCATCGCCCACGAGTCGCCCCCCTGCTTGCTCAGGGCCCCAGAACTTGCAATACTTACCTCTCCCTGCTCCACCGCTGTGGAGTCTGGGCAGTTAAATCCTTCACAGGGACAACCACTACAAATTTGGTTAACTGATCGATGATGGTTAAGACGTAGCTATGGCCTGTCCTGCTGGACTCTACCTTCAGATGATCAATGGCTACCATTTCTAATGGACGTCGACTCACAATCGGATGCAGTGTTGCTTTCTGATCAGCTTTCACAGTTTTACTACAGTCATGGCCAAAAGTTTTGAGAATGACACAAATATTAATTTTTACAAAGTCTACTGCTTCACTTTTTCCAATGACAATTTGCATATACTCCAGAATGTTATAAAGAGTGATCAGCTTAACAGCAATTACTTGCAAAGTCAATATTTGGCTAGAAAATGAACTTTATCCCCAAAACACTTTTCAACATCATTGCAGCCCAGCCTTAAAAGGACCAGCTAACCTCTTTTCAGTGATTGCTCCATTAACACAGGTGTGGGTGTTGATGAGGACATGGCTGGAGATCAATCTGTCATGATTAAGTAAGAATGACACCACTGGACACTTTAAAAGGAGGCTGGTGCTTGGCATCATTGTTTCTCTTCTGTTAACCATGGTTATCTCTAATGAAACACGTGCAGTCATCATTGCAATGCACAAAAATGGCCTAACAGGTATCGCAGCTAGAATGATTGCACCTCAGTCAACAATCTATCGCATCATCAAGAACTTCAAGAGAGAGGGGTTTCCATTGTTGCCAAAAAGGCTCCAGGGCGCCCAAGAAAGACCAGCAAGCGCCAGGACCGTCTCTTAAAAGTGTTTCAGCTGCGGGATCGGGCTACCAGCAGTGCAGAGCTTGCTCAGGAATGGCAGCAGGCAGGTGTGAGTGCATCTGCACGCACTGTGAGGCGGAGACTCTTGGAGCAAGGCCTGGTCTCAAGGAGGGCAGCAAAGAAGCCACTTCTCTCCAGAAAAAACATCATGGACAGACTGATATTCTGCAAAAGGTACAGGCAGTGGACTGCTGAGGACTGGGGTAAAGTTATTTTCTCTGATGAATCCCCTTTTCGATTGTTTGGGACATCAGGAAAACGCCTCATTCGGAGAAGACAAGGTGAGCGCTACCACCAGTCTTGTCTCATGCCAACTGTTAAGCATCCTGAAACCATTCATGTGTGGGGTTGCTTCTCAGCCAAGGGAATCGGCTCTCTCACAGTCTTGCCTAAAAACACAGCCATGAATAAAGAATGGTACCAGAATGTCCTCCAAGAGCAACTTCTCCAAACCTCCAAGAGCAGTTTGGCGATCAACAATGCCTTTTCCAGCATGATGGAGCACCTTGCCATAAAGCAAAGGTGATAACTAAATGGCTCAGGGAACAAAACATAGAGATTTTGGGTCCATGGCCTGGAAACTCCCCAGATCTTAATCCCATTGAGAACTTGTGGTCAATCATCAAGAGACGGGTGGACAAACAAAAACCTAAAAATTCTGACAAAGTGAAAGCACTGATTGTGCAAGAATGGACTGCTATCAGTCAGGATTTGGTCCAGAAGTTGATCGAGAGCATGCCAGGGAGAATTGCAGAGGTCCTGAAGAAGAAGGTCAACACTGCAAATATTGACTTGCTGCATTAACTCATTCTAACTGTCAATATAAGCTTTTGTTACTCATATGTTTGCAATTATTATATTTCTGTCTGTGATAAAAACATCTGTCAAACACACATAAAAACCAGAGGGCAGCAGATCATGTGAAAATATAATATTTGTGTCATTCTCAAAACTTTTGGCCATGACTGTAGTCACAGACGTGTGACATTCCTGGCAACATTTTTCAATGTCTCCTCTCATGCCAATCCAATAGAATCGCCTACGGCCTGTGGCTTGTGTCTTTTGCACTCCAAAGTGACCAGTCTGATCATGATAGGCAGTGAGGACAATGTCTACATCTCTCCTTGGCATCACAATTTGATGGAGACAAATAACGGTGATGGGATCGACGCTACTGCGATACAGCAAACCTTTCTTCACAAAGAACCGTTTTCACTGTCTCCACAGATAAAGTAATTGAGGGTCAGCATCGCCTCTGAGAATTCTACCGGGACGTTTTAACCGTGATTAGTAATTCCCAAATTTCTGCAATCACTCTACTTTCAGTGTGTACTTGTATCCATTTTGTTTCCTGTAGCGGAGAGTCTGGACTGGCTTACTGAGGCTGAAATATATACAAACATTTAAAATGACCACAAACACTGTATACAGCTGTACGCTTCTGATACAGTACACTTTGTCAACTTTTTATATTCTAGTGAAATCCATACTGAGCCTGTGAGAGTCTTTGTCTGACTATGGAAATATATACTTATATTTAAAACTACCCCAACGCTGTATACAGCTGTACTCTTCTGATACATTTCCCTTTTTCTACTTTTTATATTCTCGTGTAATCCATACTGAGCCTGAGAGCATCAATGTTCTCCTCCAGAAATATAAAAGGAAATTTCCAATAATTTAACCCCTTCAAGACCCAGCCTATTTTGACCTCAAAGACCTTGCCATTTTTGCAATTCTGACCAGTGTCCCTTTATGAGGTAATAACTCAGGAACGCTTCAACAGATCCTAGCGATTCTGAGATTGTTTTTTTCGTGACATATTGGGCTTCATGTTAGTGGTAAATTTAGGTTGATAATTTTTGCATTTATTTGTGAAAAAAATGGAAATTTGGCGAAAATTCTGAAAATTTTGTAATTTTCAAATTTTTAATTTTTATTCTGTTAAACCACAGAGTTATGTGGCACAAAATAGTTAATAAATAACATTTCCCACATGTCTACTTTACATCAGCACAATTTTGGGAACAACATTTTTTTTTGTTAGGAAGTTATAAGGGTTAAAAGTTGACCAGCGATTTCTCATTTTTACAGCAAAATTTACAAAACCATTTTTTTTAGGGACCACCTCACATTTGAAGTCACTTTGAGGGTCTATATGACAGAAAATACCCAAAAGTGACACCTTTATAAAAACTGCACCCCTCAAGCTACTCAAAACTACATTCAAGAAGATTATTAACCCTTCAGGTGCGACACAGGAACTAAAGCAACGTGGAAGGAAAAAATGGACATTTTAATTTTTCCAACAAAAATTTTCTTTTAGCATCAATTTTTTCATTTTTACAGGGCATCAGGATAAAATGGATCCTAAAATTTGTTGGGCAATTTCTCCTGAGTACACAGATACCTCATATGTGGTCATAAACCACTGTATGGGCGCACGGCAGGGCTCAGAAGGGAAGGAGCGCCATTTGACTTTTTGAATGGAAAATATGCGGGAATATTTAGCGGTTGCCATGTCGCATTTGGAGAGTTCCTGTGTGCCTAAACATTGGAGCTCCCCAACAAGTGACCCCATTTTGGAAACTAGACCCCCTAAGGAACTTATCTAGATGCATAGTGATCACTTTTAACCCCCAGGTGCTTCACAAATTGATCTGTAAAAAAAAGAAAGTACTTTTTTTTCAAAAAAATTTTCTTTTAGCCTCAGTTTTTTCATTTTCACATGGGCAACAGTATAAATTGGATCCTAAAATTTGTTGGGCAATTTCTCCCGAGTACACAGATACATCATATGTGGTCATAAACCACTGTTTGGGCGCACGGCAGGGCTCAGAAGGGAAGGAGCGCCATTTGACTTTTTGAATGGAAAATATGCTGGAATATTTAGCGGTTGCCATGTCGCATTTGGAGAGTCCCTGTGTGCCTAAACATTGGAGCTCCCCCACAAGTGACCCCATTTTGGAAACTAGACCCCCTAAGGAACTTATCTAGATGCATAGTGAGCACTTTGAACCCCCAGGTGCTTCACAAATTGATCCGTAAAAAAAAGAAAGTACTTTTTTTTCACAAAAATTTTCTTTTAGCCTCAGTTTTTTTCATTTTCACATGGGCAACAGTATAAATTGGATCCTAAAATTTGTTGGGCAATTTCTCCTGAGTACACAGATACATCATATGTGGTCATAAACCACTGCTTGGGCGCACGGCAGGGCTCAGAAGGGAAGGAGCGCCATTTGACTTTTGAATAGAAAATATGCTGGAATATTTAGCGGTTGCCATGTCGCATTTGGAGAGTCCCTGTGTGCCTAAACATTGGAGCTCCCCCACAAGTGACCCCATTTTGGAAACTAGACCCCCTAAGGAACTTATCTAGATGCATAGTGAGCACTTTGAACTCCCAGGTGCTTCACAAATTGATCCGTAAATAAAAGAAAGTACTTTTTTTACACAAAAATTTTCTTTTAGCCTCAGTTATTTTCATTTTCACATGGGCAACAGTATAAATTGGATCCTAAAATTTGTTGGGCAATTTCTCCTGAGTACACAGATACCTCATATGTGGTCATAAACCACTGTTTGGGCGCACGGCAGGGCTCAGAAGGGAAGGAGCGCCATTTGACTTTTTGAATGGAAAATATGCTGGAATATTTAGCGGTTGCTATGTCGCATTTGGAGAGTCCCTGTGTGCCTAAACATTGGAGCTCCCCCACAAGTGACCCCATTTTGGAACCTAGACCCCCTAAGGAACTTATCTAGATGCATAGTGAGCACTTTGAAACCCCAGGTGCTTCACAAATTGATCCGTAAAAAAAAGAAAGTACTTTTTTTTCACAAAAATTTTCTTTTAGCCTCAGTTTTTTTCATTTTCACATGGGCAACAGTATAAATTGGATCCTAAAATTTGTTGGGCAATTTCTCCTGAGTGCACAGATACCTCATATGTGGTCATAAACCACTGTTTGGGCGCACGGCAGGCTCAGAAGGGAAGGAGCGCCATTTGACTTTTTGAATAGAAAATATGCTGGAATATTTAGCGGTTGCCATGTCGCATTTGGAGAGTCCCTGTGTGCCTAAACATGGAGCTCCCCCACAAGTGACCCCATTTTGGAAACTAGACCCCCTAAGGAACTTATCTAGATGCATAGTGAGCACTTTGAACTCCCAGGTGCTTCACAAATTGATCCGTAAATAAAAGAAAGTACTTTTTTTTCACAAAAATTTTCTTTTAGCCTCAGTTTTTTTCATTTTCACATGGGCAACAGTATAAATTGGATCCTAAAATTTGTTGGGCAATTTCTCCTGAGTACACAGATACCTCATATGTGGTCATAAACCACTGTTTGGGCGCACGGCAGGGCTCAGAAGGGAAGGAGCGCCATTTGACTTTTTGAATGGAAAATATGCTGGAATATTTAGCGGTTGCTATGTCGCATTTGGAGAGTCCCTGTGTGCCTAAACATTGGAGCTCCCCCACAAGTGACCCCATTTTGGAAACTAGACCCCCTAAGGAACTTATCTAGATGCATAGTGAGCACTTTGAACTCCCAGGTGCTTCACAAATTGATCCGTAAATAAAAGAAAGTACTTTTTTTTCACAAAAATTTTCTTTTAGCCTCAGTTTTTTCATTTTCACATGGGCAACAGTATAAATTGGATCCTAAAATTTGTTGGGCAATTTCTCCTGAGTACACAGATACCTCATATGTGGTCATAAACCACTGTTTGGGCGCACGGCAGGGCTCAGAAGGGAAGGAGCGCCATTTGACTTTTTGAATGGAAAATATGCTGGAATATTTAGCGGTTGCTATGTCGCATTTGGAGAGTCCCTGTGTGCCTAAACATTGGAGCTCCCCCACAAGTGACCCCATTTTGGAAACTAGACCCCCTAAGGAACTTATCTAGATGCATAGTGAGCACTTTGAACCCCCAGGTGCTTCACAAATTGATCCGTAAAAAAAAGAAAGTACTTTTTTTTCACAAAAATTTTCTTTTAGCCTCAGTTTTTTTTCATTTTCACATGGGCAACAGTATAAATTGGATCCTAAAATTTGTTGGGCAATTTCTCCTGAGTACACAGATACCTCATATGTGGTCATAAACCACTGTTTGGGCGCACTGCAGGGCTCAGAAAGGAAGGAGCGCCATTTGACTTTTTGAATGGAAAATATGCTGGAATATTTAGCGGTTGCCATGTCGCATTTGGAGAGTTCCTGTGTGCCTAAACATTGGAGCTCGCCCACAAGTGATCCCATTTTGGAAACTAGACGCCCTAAGGAACTTATCTAGATGCATAGTGAGCACTTTGAACCCCCAGGTGCTTCACAGAAGTTTATAACGCAGAGCCGCGAAAATAAAAAATCATTTTTTTTTCTCAAAAAATGATTTTTTAGCCCACTGTTTTTTATTTTCACAATGGTTACAGGAGAAATTGGACCTCAAAAGTTGTTGTCCAGTTTCTCCTGAGTACGCTAGTACCCCATATGTGAGGGGGAACCACTGTTTGGGCACACGTCAGGGCTCGGAAGGGATGTAGTGACGCTTTGAAATGCCGACTTGATGGAATGGTCTGCGGGCATCTTGTTACGTTTGCAGAGCCCCTGATGTGCCTAAACAGTAGAAACTCCCCACAAGTGACCCCATTTTGGAAACTAGACCCGGCAAAGAACTTATCTAGATGTGTGGTGAGCACTTTGAACCCCCAAGGGCTATACAGAAGTTTATAACGCCCGGGCATGAAAATAAAAAAATCATATTTTTTCCACAATCAGGATCTTTTAGTCCCCAATTTTTTTATTTTCCCAAGGGTAACATGAGAAATTAGACCCAAAAGTTGTTGTCCAATTTGTCCTGAGTATGCTGATATCCCATATGTGGGAGAAAACTACTGTATGGGCACATGTCGGGGCTCGGATGGGAAGTAGCGACGTTTTGAAATGCCCACTTAATGGAATGGTCTTCAGGCGTCATGTTACGTTTGCAGAGTCCCTGATGTGCCTAAACAGTAGAAACTCCCCACAAGTGACCCCATTTTGGAAACTAGATCCCCCAAGGAACTCCTATAGATGTGTGATAAGCACTTTGAATCTCCAAGTCCTTCACAGAAGTTTATAACGCAGAGCCGTGAAAATATAAAATCATTTTTTTTCCACAAAAATAATTTTTAGTCCCCAATTTTTTTTCCCAATGTTAACAGGAGAAATTAGAACCCCCAAAGTTGTTGTGCAATTTTTCCCGAGTACGCTGATACCCCATATGTGGGGATAAACCACTGTTTGGGCATACGTCGGGGCTTGGAATAAAGGGAGCACTGTTTGACTTTTTGAACGCAAAATTTGCAGGAATCAATGGTGGCTCCATGTCGCGTATGGAGACCCCCTGATGTGCCTAAATAGTGGAAACCCCTCAATTCTAACTCCAACCCTAACCCCAACACACCCCTAACCCCAACCCTAACCCCTACACACACCTAACCCTAATACAAACCCTAATCATAACCCTAACCCCAACAACACCCCTAACCCTAATCCCAACTCTAACCATAAACCTAACTACAAGCCTAACCCTAATTCCAACCCTAACCCTAATTCCAACCCTAACCCAAATTCCAACCCTAACCGTAATTCTAACCTTAACCCTAATGCTAACCCTAACCCTAGTTCTAACCCTAAGGCTGGGTTCATATTGCGTTTTACCAGCCCGTTCAACACGTAGCGGTGACCGGCTGGTAACGGTATAGCATAACGCGATCGCGTTATGCTATACCCGCTAGCGCAGATGAATCAGCAGATAATCAGCCGCGGATCCGCAGCAAAATCCGCCGCGGATCTGCAGCGAATCAGCAGCGAAATCCGCCGCGGATCAGCAGCGAAATCAGCCGCGGATCAGCAGCGAAATCAGCCGCGGATCAGCAGCGAAATCAGCCGCGGATCAGTAGCGAAATCAGCCGCGGATCAGCAGCGAAATCCGCTGCGGATCCGCAGCGAATCAGCAGCAAAATCAGTCGCGGATCAGCAGCGAAATCCGCCGTGGATCAGCAGCAAAATTAGCCGCGGATCCGCAGCGAATCAGCAGCGAAATCCGCCGCGGATCAGTAGTGAAATCCGCCGCGGATCAGCAGCGAAATCAGCCGCGGATCAGCAGCGAAATCAGCCGCGGATCAGCAGCGAAATCCGCTGCGGATTCGCAGCGAATCAGCAGCAAAATCAGTCGGGATCAGCAGCGAAATCCGCCGCGAATAAGCAGCGAAATCCGCCGCGGATCAGCAGCGGATCAGCAGCGAAATCCGCTGCGGATTCGCAGCGAATCAGCAGCAAAATCAGTCGGGGATCAGCAGCGAAATCCGCCGCGAATCAGCAGCGAAATCCGCCGCGAATCAGCAGCGAAATCAGCCGCGGATCCGCCGCGGATCAGCAGCGACATCCGCCGCGAATCAGCAGCGAAATCAGCCGCGGATCCGCCGCGGATCAGCAGCGAAATCCGCCGCGAATCCGCAGCGAAATCCGCCGCGTATCAGCAGCGAAATCCGCCGCGGATCAGCAGCGAGATCAGCAGCGAAATCAGCCGCGGATCAGCAGCGAAATCAGCCGCGGATCAGTAGCGAAATCAGCAGCGAAATCAGCCGCGGATCAGCAGCGAAATCAGCCGCGGATCAGCAGCGAAATCCGCTGCGGATCCGCAGCGAATGAGCAGCAAAATCAGTCGTGGATCAGTAACGAAATCCGCCGCGGATCCGCAGCGAAATCCGCAGCGGATCAGCAGCGAAATCCGCCGCGGATCAGCAGCGAAATCCGCCGCGGATCAGCAGCGAAATCCGCCGCGGATCAGCAGCGAAATCCGCCGCGATTCAGCAGCGAAATCAGCCGCGGATCAGCCGCGGATCAGCAGCAAATCCGCCGCGGATCAGCAGCAAAATCCGCTGCGGATTTGCAGCGAAATCAGTCGCGGATCTGCAGCGAAATCAGTCGCGGATCCGCAGCGAAATCAGTTGCGGATCCGCAGCGAAATCCGCCGCGGATCAGCAGCGAAATCCGCCGCGGATCAGCAGCAAAATCCGCCGTGGATCCGCAGCGAAATCCGCTGCGGATCAGCAGCAAAATCCTCTGCGGATACGCAGCGAAATCCGTCGCGGATCAGCCGCGGATCAGCAGCGAAATCCGCTGCGGATTCGCAGCGAAATCAGTCGCGGATCTGCAGCGAAATCAGTCGCGGATCCGCAGCGAAATCAGCTGCGGATTAGCAGCAAAATCAGCCGCGGATCAGCAGCGAAATCCGCCGCGGATCTGCAGCGAAATTGGTGAAATATTACAGATTGCTCTGATTGGCTGTTTCACTTTTAACAGCCAATCAGAGCGATCGTGGCCACGGGGGGTTAAGCCAACCCCCCTGTGGTGAAGCACAAAGGGTCCTGTAACTGCGGGTCGGGTGACCTTTGAGTGACCCCGGTCTCCCGGCCCGCAGGGACGAGATCCTTTCATGACGCAGGGTATGCGTCATAGGTCGGAATGGCACCGACTTTCATGACGCATACGCTGTGTCAAAGGTCGGGAAGGGGTTAACTATACTATATATTCCTGGTGTTAGGGTTCGAGTTCCCGCTGCTGCACAAGGGGAGTCTCGAACCAGTCCCGCTGCGGTCCCCCATTCGTCTCCTGCCGCAGTGGAGCCTGCTCAGCAGAGACGTCGGTCGCAGCATCTTGCCCATTCCAGTACTGTGCAGAGACTTACTGCTGCCTCTCCTGGATCTGCTATTATAGCCAGTGCTGGAGCATACGTCTTTGGGACGAATTCCTGCGTTTCCCCTTCTGAGCATGCCCAGGGTAAGATCTCTCATTGGAGATCAGGAGTCACATGTTCAGGTACTGCAGCAGCTCCTATTGGTCCGCCAGGAAGGTCCTGAAACTGCATGTGTTTTGGAACAGTTTCTCATTGGTCCTTGTTTCTGGCAGGTCCTGTAGCTGTTGCTATAAAAGGGTAGCATGGCTGGGCCGCCATGCGCTAATATCAACCATTAAATGCTTTGGGCCATTGTGATCATGCGTGTGTGTGGTTAGGGCCTGGCTGAAATAAGCCCCTAGAATACCGACTTAATCGGTGAGGAGTTTGGTATGCTAGCTGGTCAGGGTCGGTGTCCTAGATGCCCTAGATTACCGGCAACACCGTTGAGGAGTTTGATTGCCGTATTCAGGGCCTGGCATTCAGACGCCATAGATTGCGGGTGTCTCCCGCGAGGACTTTAGCGCATGATCATGTTCTATGTTCGCTTAGCAGTCAACTGTGTACCTGGGTGCCTGACAGGACACAGAAGTTTTTCTCAGCGGCTCTGTGACGTAACAGGGTTTGCTTTCAACGCTAGACAGCGCCCTAGCGTGTTTATTTTGCGACTCAGTGGTGTTAAGTGAGTTCGCACACATCGCCATATAGCGCTGCGGCACTCCTTCTAGCGGCTCTGTGGAATAACAGAGTTCGCACATATTGCCACAGCGCGTTACGGCGTTTATTTTGGTGACTGCGGGATAACAGAGTTCGCTCCTTGCGCCATTTTACTAGCAGCAGGCTCCGCCTGCACGGTGGACTCTGGGCTGCGAACGCACCTTTTTACATCATATATTTGGTGCGTTCCGCAGACCCTAACATAATATTAGCGCCAGAGTCTGGCTAGTAAAATGGCGGATGACCAGCGTCTACCGCAGTACATCCAGCAGCTGGAGGGTAGGTTGGCGGCTCTTGAGCGCACAACCTCAGCTGTGGATGTTACCGCAGTCTCTGTTCAGGCTGCTAGCGTGGCTGCAGCCAGTTTGTCCTCTGCCACCTCTGCCCCTACATTATCCCACCTCCCGCTTCCTGACAAGTTTGCCGGTGACAGCAAGCAATGTCGGGGATTCGTGAGTCAGTGCTCTATACAGCTCGAGCTTCTGGCTGCACGTTTCCCCACGGATCGGGCACAAGTGGGTTTTGTACTGTCTCTACTCTCGGGCAGAGCATTGGAGTGGGCAACGCCGCTGTGGGAGCACGACGATCGTGTGGTGCGGAGTGCTTCTCGTTTCCTGGAGGCTCTTAAAAATGTCTTTTTAGGACCTCAGGTCACCCACGATACGGCGCTACAACTGCTGGCATTGGCACAGGGTTCGTCTTTGGTCAGTCAGTTTTCCGTCCAGTTTCGGACTCTGGCCTCAGAGCTAGACTGGTCGGATAAAGTTCTCATTCCAGTCTACGGGCGAGGACTGGCTGACCATGTTAAAGACGCTTTGGCTATCAGGGAGATTCACGCCACACTGGAGAAGCTTATCTCCATATCTACCCGCATCGACCTCCGTTTTCACGAGCGGAGGTTGGAGCAGGCCCAGTGTAGGCAGAGGATTCGGTTGGCTCCCACCTTTGCCACACCTCTCGAATCCCCTGATCTGGCGTCCGAACCCCAAAAGGCCACAGAGGTTCCTCGTGCAGGACCTAAGTCTCGAGTCGTCCGAGTATCTGTGGTCTGTAAGCTTTGTCAGCAGACAGGACACTATGCCAACAAATGTCCACAGCGATCGGGGAAGCGATCGCGTCTAGTAGCCCTGGGAGGAGGTTCACTAGAGTAGAGACAGCGGCATTTTCCTCCAAGATGACATTTAAAGGGACAGTCACTGTGGACTCTTCCACACTTACAGTTGAGCTTTGTGTGGACTCAGGAGCAGAGGGGAATTTCATGTCATCCACCTTTGCTCATCGCCACGCAATACATCTGGTAGCACTCGACAAACCAGTGACTGTCCGGGTAGTGAATGGGTTGACATTGCCCTCGCCAATTACACATCAGTCTGTCCTTCTTACTTTGTGTGTACCCCCTTCCCATCAGGAAATGATTTCCCTTCTTGTCCTTCCCGAGGGAATAGACGAAATCCTACTGGAGTACCCTGGCTCCGTTCCCACTCCCCTCATATTGAGTGGACCTCCGGTAGGATACTGGGTTGGAGTGAGTCATGTAAGGACAGATGTGTCAGGGAGTGCATTCAGGTTACCACTACAGAGATACCCGCAGATCTTTCTCCTCTTCCCAAGTGTTATCAGTCATATGCAGACGTGTTCACTAAAAAGGCTGCGGAGACTCTGCCGCCCCATCGTCCTTACGACTGTCCTATTGACCTCTTGCCTGGAGCAGAACCTCCTCGGGGAAGGGTCTATCCCCTCTCTCTTCCAGAGACGGAGGGTATGTCTCAATATATCCAGGAGAATCTGGCAAGAGGGTTCATTAGGAAGTCGGTGTCACCAGCAGGAGCGGGGTTCTTCTTCGTGCAGAAGAAGAGTGGAGAATTACGTCCGTGTATAGATTACAGAGGTCTTAACGCCATCACCGTTAAGAATAAGTACCCGTTGCCCCTGATCTCTGAGCTTTTGATAGGCTCCGGGGAGCAAGGGTATTTACTAAATTAGATCTGCGTGGTGCTTATAACCTGATTCGCATCCGTGAGGGGGACGAATGGAAGACGGCTTTTAATACCAGGGATGGGCATTATGAACACCTGGTGATGCCCTTCTGGCTCTGTAATGCCCCAGCCGTTTTCCAAGACTTTGTCAATGATATCTTCCGGGATATGCTTTCCACCTTTGTAGTAGTCTATCTGGATGATATTCTCATCTTTTCTCCAGATATTGACTCTCACCGGAGGGATGTCTGCAAAGTCTTCGACCTGTTACGGGCGAACTCCCTCTATGCAAAGTTGGAGAAATGCATGTTTGAGCAGGAGTCTTTACCTTTCCTGGGCTATATCATCTCCGCCTAGGGATTTGCTATGGATCCTGCCAAACTACAGGCTGTGATGGATTGGCAAGAACCCCATTCTCTTAAAGCGGTGCAGCTCTTTATGGGGTTCATTAATTACTATCGCCAATTCATTCCCCACTTCTCCACTTTGGTACCTCCCTTGGTAGCCCTCACCAAGAAGGGAGTCAATCCCAAATTGTGGTCAGAGGAGGTCTCCAAGGCCTATACTTCAATTAAGTCCCATTTTGCTAGCGCTTCCATCTTACATCGCCCCGAGGTTGATAAGCCTATTTTATTGGAGGTCGATGCCTCGTCCGTTGGTGCTGGAGCAGTCCTTTTTCAAAAGGATGCTCAAGGTCGGAAACATCCTTGTTTCTTCTTTTCCAAGACCTTCACACCAGCGGAGAGGAATTATTCCATTGGGGATAGGGAGTTGCTAGCCATGAAGTTGGCCTTTTCCGAGTGGAGACATCTCCTGGAGGGGGCTCGCTTTCCCTTTCAAGTTTTCACTGACCACAAAAATTTGGTCTATTTACAGACCGCCCAGCGGCTAAATACTCGTCAGGCCAGATGGTCCCTGTTCTTCTCCCGGTTTCATTTCACCCTCCATTTCCTCTCCGGTGAGAAGAACATTCAGGCCGATGCGCTTTCTCGCTCTGTGGTGTCCTCTGAGGAGGTGGAGGAGGAGCCTCGGTTGATTGTCCCCACAGAGAGCATAAGAACTGTGGCCCCGGTTTCGCTTGAGTCTGTGACTCCGGGCAAGACTTTTGTGCCCACCAATTTGCGACCGGAGTTACTATCTTGGACACATTTGTCCAGGGTGGGTGGACATTTTGGGGCAAAAAGGACATCTGAGTTGCTGGCGAGGACATACTGGTGGCCACATATGGTCCGTGACCTCAGGGAATACGTTCAGGCGTGCGTCTCCTGCGCCAAGAATAAGTCCCCTCGACAACGGCCAGCTGGGCTACTTTTCCCTTTACCGGTGGCAGACAGGCCTTGGGAGATGGTCGGGATGGATTTGTGGTGGGCTTACCCAAGTCTCGGGGTTGCACCATCATCTGGGTGATAACCGACCACTTCTCCAAAATGGTGCACTTAGTGCCGTTACCATGGTTACCGTCTGCACGGGCCTTGGCAGCATTGTTCATTAGGCATATTTTCCGCCTACACGGTATGCCAGACAAAATTGTCAGTGATCGAGGTCACCAGTTTGCGTCTCGGTTCTGGAGAGAGCTGTGTCGTTTACTCAGCATTGAGTTGAATCTCTCCTCTGCATACCATCCCGAGACGAATTGGTTGGTAGAGAGGGCCAACCAGACCTTGGTCACATATTTGCGACATTTTATCTCTGCCAGGCAGGATGACTGGGCATCCTTGCTACCATGGGCTGAGTTCGCTCTAAATAATGCTGTGGCTGACTCCACTGGACAGACCCCATTCCTCCTGAACTACGGTCAGCATCCGCGGGTACCAGTGCCCATGCCCGTGTCTTCCGCCAATTCCAGGGTGGCAGACTTTGCTGTGGAGGCACGGGACATTTGGGACCGCACCCAGGATGCCATTCAGGCCTCCAAAGAGAGGATGAGGTCTTCGGCCGATGCCAATCGGCCCCGCTCCTACATTTGCTCCGGGTGACCTAGTGTGGCTTTCTGCCCGAAACATCAGGCTACGTGTAGAGTCCACCAAGTTGGCACCTCGCTTTTTGGGCCCCTTTAAAGTTCTTGAGCAGGTGAACCCGGTGGTTTACCGCCTAGCCCTTCCGCCTCGCCTTGGTATCACCGACACCTTTCACGTGTCCCTCCTGAAACCCGTGGCCATTTCCCGGTTTTCCGAGTCATCTGCCGGATGTCGGGTTCATCTACCGATGATCATGAGGTGAACGCCATTGTTGGGTGCATTGTGATACGAGGCAAAAAATTTTATTTGGTGGATTGGAGGGTTATGGGCCTGAGGATAGGTCCTGGGAGCCTGCCGAGCATGTTCACGCTTCGCAGCTCATCGCTGCCTTTGAACGCAACGAGGCCCAAAGAAGGGGGGGCCCTAGGAGGGGGGTTAATGTTAGGGTTCGAGTTCCCGCTGCTGCACAAGGGGAGTCTCGAACCAGTCCCGCTGCGGTACCCCATTAGTCTCCGGCCGCAGTGGAGACTGCTCAGCAGAGTCGTCGGTCCCAGCGTCTTGCCCATTCCAGTACTGTGCAGAGACTTACTGCTGCCTCTCCTGGATCTGCTATTATAGCCAGTGCTGGAGCAGACGTCTTTGGGACGAAGTCCTGCGTTTCCCCTTCTGAGCATGCCCAGGGTAAGATCTCTCATTGGAGATCAAGGGTCACATGTTCAGGTACTGCAGCAGCTCCTATTGGTCCGCCAGGAAGGTCCTGAAACTGCATGTGTTTTGGAACAGTTTCTCATTGGTCCTTGTTTCTGGCAGGTCCTGTAGCTGTTGCTATAAAAGGGTGGCATGGCTGGGCCGCCATGCGCTAATATCAATCGTCATATGCTTTGCGCCAGTGTGGTCATGCGTGTGTGTGGTTAGGACCCGGTTGAAATAAGCCCCTAGAATACCGACTTAATCGGTGAGGAGTTTGGTATGCTAGCTGGTCAGGGTCGGTGTCCTAGATGCCCTAGATTACCGGCATAACCGGTGAGGAGTTTGATTGCCGTATTCAGGGCCTGGCGTTCAGACGCCATAGATTGCGGGTGTCTCCTGCCAGGACTTTAGCGCATAATCACGTTCTATGTTCTCTTAGCAGTCAACTGTGTACCTGGGTGCCTGACAGGACACAGAAGTTTTTCTCAGCGGCTCTGTGACGTAACAGGGTTCGCTTTCAACGCTAGACAGCGCCCTAGCGTGTTTATTTTGCGACTCAGTGGTGTTAAGTGAGTTCGCACACATCGCCATATAGCGCTTCGGCACTCCTTCTAGCGGCTCTGTGGAATAACAGAGTTCGCACATATTGCCACAGTGCGTTACGGCGTTTATTTTGGCGACTGTGCGGGATAACAGAGTTCGCTTCTTGCGCCATTTTACTAGCAGCAGGCTCCTCCTGCACGGTGGACCCCGGGCTGCGAACGCACCTCTTTACATCATATATTTGGTGCGTTCCGCAGACCGTAACACCTGGTATCTGGTGAGACAATACCCTTTTTGCCGCAAAGTCCTCCTCCACCCACCACTCTAAGTGCATCATTGACACCTCGAACATTGTCCCACATGTGTGATTATTTCTTGCGGATCTGCTGTTTTTATTCTGGTGTAATCCATACTGAGCCTGTGAGAGTCTTTGTCTGACTCTGGAAATATATACGGATATTTCAAATTACCCCAACGCTGTATACAGCTGTACACTTCTGATACATTTCCCTTTTTTGACTTTTTATATTCTCGTGTAATCCATACTGAGCCTGACAGCGTCAGTGTCTGCCTCCTGAAATATATACGGAGAATTCCAATAATTTAACTATACTATATGTACCTGGTGAAACAGTACCCCTTTTTCATCTTTTTATATTATTGTGTAATCCATACTGAGCCGGTGAACATCTGTCTGTTACTCCGGAAATATATCCGGACATTTAAAAATTAACACAACACTGTATACAGCTCTACGCTTGTAATACATTACCCTTTTTCAACTTTGTATATTCTGGTGTAATCCATACAGTGTCTGTGAGCGTCTGTCTGTTACTCCAGAAATAAATACGGAGATTTACAATTACCCCTAGACTGTATACAACTGTTCGATTGGGATGCAGTACCCTTTTTTGCAGAAAGTCGTCCTCCCCCCAACTGTTTTTTTCATCATTGACACCTGGAACATTGGCCCACATGTGTTCTTATTTCGTGCGGATCTTTTTAAGTTCTTGTGTAATCCATACTGAGCCTGTGAGCGTCATTGTCTGACTCCTAAAATATATACGGAGATTTTGAATATTTTCACTATACTATATATACCTTGTATCTGGTGAAACCGTACCCTTTTTCAGCTTTTTATATTCTGGTGTAATCCATACTGAGCCTGTGAGCGTCATTGTCTGACTCTTGAAAAATATACGGAGATTTCAAATATTTTCACTATACAGTCATGGCCAAAAGTTATGAGAATGACACAAATATTATATTTTCACATGATCTGCTGCCCTCTGGTTTTTATGTGTGTTTGACAGATGTTTTTATCTCAGACAGAAATATAATTGCAAACATATGAGTAACAAAAGCTTATATTGACAGTTAGAATGAGTTAATGCAGCAAGTCAATATTTGCAGTGTTGACCCTTCTTTTCAGGACCTCTGCAATTCTCCCTGACATGCTCTCAATCAACTTCTGGACCAAATCCTGACTGATAGCAGTCCATTCTTGCACAATCAATGCTTTCATTTTGTCAGAATTTTTAGGTTTTTGTTTGTCCACCGTCTCTTGATGATTGACCACAAGTTCTCAATGGATTAAGATCTGGGAGTTTCCAGGCCATGGACCCAAAATCTCTATGTTTTGTTCCTGAGCCATTTAGTTATCACCTTGCTTTATGGCAAGGTGCCCCATCATGCTGGAAAAGGCATTGTTGATCGCCAACTGCTCTTGGAGGGTTGGAGAAGTTGCTCTTGGAGGACATTCTGGTACCATTTTATTCATGGCAGTGTTTTAGCAAGACTGTGAGAGAGCCGATTTCCTTGGCTGAGAAGCAACCCCACACAAGAATGTTTCAGGATGCTTAACAGTTGGCATGAGACAAGACTGGTGGTAGCGCTCACCTTGTCTTCTCCGAATGAGGCGTTTTCCTGATGTCCCAAACAATCGAAAAGGGAATTCATCAGAGAAAATAACTTTACCCCATTCCTCAGCAGTCCATTGCCTGTACCTTTTGCAGAATATCAGTCTGTCCATGATGTTTTTTCTGGAGAGAAGTGGCTTCTTTGCTGCCCTCCTTGAGACCAGGCCTTGCTCCAAGAGTCTCCGCCTCACAGTGCGTGCAGATGCACTCACACCTGCCTGCTGCCATTCCTGAGCAAGCTCTGCACTGCTGGTAGCCCGATCCCACAGCTGAAACACTTTTAAGAGATGGTCCTGGCACTTGCTGGTCTTTCTTGGGCGCTCTGGAGCCTTTTTGGCAAAAATGGAACCTCTCTCCTTGAAGTTCTTGATGATGCGATAGATTGTTGACTGAGGTGCAATCTTCTTTCTAGCTGCGATACTCTTCCCTGTTAGGCCATTTTTGTGCATTGCAATGATGACTGCACGTGTTTCTTTAGAGATAACCATGGTTAACAGAAGAGAAACAATGATGCCAAGCACCAGCCTCCTTTTAAAGTGTCCAGTGGTGTCATTCTTACTTAATTATGACAGATTGATCTCCAGCCATGTCCTCATCAACACCCACACCTGTGTTAATGGAGCAATCACTGAAAAGAGGTTAGCTGGTCCTTTTAAGGCAGGGCTGCAATGATGTTGAAATGTGTTTTGGGGGATAAAGTTCATTTTCTAGCCAAATATTGACTTTGCAAGTAATTGCTGTTAAGCTGATCACTCTTTATAACATTCTGGGTATATGCAAATTGCCATTAGAAAAAGTGAAGCAGTAGACTTTGTAAAAATTAATATTTGTGTCATTCTCAAAACTTTTGGCCATGACTGTACTATATATACCTTGTATCTGGTGAAATAGTACCCTTTTTCAGATTTTTATATTCTGGTGTAATCCATCTTGAGCCTGTGAGCGTCATTGTCTGACTCCTGAAATATATACGGAGATTTTGAATATTTTCACTATATTATATATAACTTGTGTCTGGTGATACTGTACCCCTTATTCATCTTTTATATTATTGTGTTATCCATACTGAGCCTGAGAGCGTCTTTGTCTGCCTCCTGAAATACAGTGCCTTGCGAAAGTATTCGGCCCCCTGGAACTTTTCAACCTTTTCTAACATATCATGCTTCAAACATAAAGATACCAAATGTAAATTTTTGGTGACGAATCAACAAGTGGGACACAAATGTGAAGTTGAATGAAATTTATTGGTTATTTTAAATTTTTGTGGAAATACAAATACTGAAAAGAGGGGAGTGCAATATTATTCGGCCCCTTTATTTTCATTGCAGCAAACTCACTCCAGAAGTTCATTGTGGATCTCTGAATGATCCAATGTTGTCCTAAATGAATACTGATGATAAATATAATCCACCTGTGTGTAATCAAGTCTCCGTATAAATGCACCTGCTCTGTGATAGTCTCAGGGTTCTGTTTGAAGCACAGAGAGCATCATGAAGACCAAGGAACACAACAGGCAGGTCTGTGATACTGTTGTAGAGAAGTTTAAAGCCGGATTTGGACACAAAATGATTTCCAAAACTTTAAACATCCCAAGGAGCACTGTGCAAGCGATCATATTGAAATGGAAGGAGAATCATACCACTGCTTATCTACCAAGACCCGGCCGTCCCTCTAAACTTTCATCTCAAACAAGGAGAAGAATGATCAGAGATGCAGCCAAGAGGCCCATGATCACTCTGGATGAACTGCAGAGATCTACAGCTGAGGTGGGACAGTCTGGTACACTGCACAAATCTGGCCTTTATGGAAGAGTGGCAAGAAGAAAGCCATTTCTTAAAGATATCCATAAAAAGTGTCATTTAAAGTTTGCAACAAGCCACCTGGGAGACACACCAAGCATGTGGAAGAAGGTGCTCTGGTCAAATGAATCCAAAATCAAACTTTTTGGGCAACAATGCCAATCGATATGCTTGGCGTAAAAGCAACACAGCTCATCACCCTGAACACACTATCTTCACTGTCTAACATGGTGGTGGCAGCATCATGGTTTGGGCCTGCTTTTCTTCAGCAGGGACAGGGAAGATGGTTAAAATTGATGGGAAGATGGATGAAGCCAAATACAGGACCATTCTTGAAGAAAACCTGTTGGAGTCTGCAAAAGACCTGAGACTGGGACGCAGATTTGACTCCCAACAAGAAATGATCCCAAATATAAAGCAAAATCTACAATGGAATGGCTCACAAATAAACGTATCCAGGTGTTAGAATGGCCGAGTCAAAGTCCAGACCTGAATCCAATGAGAATCTGTGGAAAGAGCTGAAAACTGCTGTTCACAAACTATCTCCATCCAACCTCACTGAGCTTGAGCTGTTTGCCAAGGAAGAATGGGCAAGAATTTCAGTCTCTCGATGTACAAAACTGATAGAGACATACCCCAAGCCACTTGCAGCTGTAATTGCAGCAAAAGGTGGTGCAACAAAGTATTAAGTTAAAGGGGCTGAATAATATTGCACACCCCACTTTTCAGTTTTTGTATTTCCACAAAAATTTAAAATAACCAATAAATTTTGTTCAACTTCACAATTATGTCCCACTTGTGTTAGGGGTCGAGTTCCCGCCTCTGCGCAGGGGGAACCTCGAGCCAGCTCTGCTGAGGTCTCCCATTCTTCTCCTGCCGCAGTGGTTCCTGCTCAGCAGAGACGTCTGTCCCAGCGTCTTGTTCAGTCTCATACTGTGCAAAGGAATACTGCTGCTTTTCTGGGTTCTGTCATTATAGCCAGTACTGGTCAGCCGCGAGCAGACGACTTTGGGACTAAGTCCTGCTTTTCCCCTTCTGAGCATGCCTAGGGTAAGATCTCTCACTGGAGATCAGGGGTCACATGCTCATGTACTGCAGTAACTCCCATTGGTCCTCCAGGAAGTTCCTGAAGCTGCTCGAGTTCTGGGGCAGGCTTCCATTGGTTCGTTCTGGAAGGTCTTGCAGTTGCTGCGGCTATAAAAGGGTTGCATGGCCGCACGGCCATGCGCTAATATCAATTCTGTTATGTGCTTTGCGCCAGTGTGGTCATGTACGCATGTGGTTAGGGCTCGGCTGAAATAAGCCCCTAGAATACCGGCACCTCCGGTGAGGAGTTTTGTAGGCACGTGTTCTGTGCTTGGCTGAAATAGCCTCTAGAATACCGGCTACTCCGGTGAGGAGTTGGTTGTTTGCGTTACTGTTTGCATGACCACGGACTGCTATCCGCTCTGCAGTTATCTGTGTGCTCCTGTGGGGTTAACAGGACACAGTCTCTACCACAGCGACTCTGTGGACTAACAGAGTTCGCTCTTACCACCATATAGTGCCACAGCTTCTATATCAGCGACTCTGTGGAGTAACAGAGCTCGCATATACCGCCATATTGTCCCATCTTACTAGCAGCAGGCTCTGCCTGCACGGTGGACCCCAGGCTGCGAACGCACCTATTATTTATATTTAATTGGTACGTTCCGCCAGCCCTAACAACTTGTTGTTGATTCTTCACCAAAAATTTACATTTGGTATCTTTATGTTTGAAGCATGATATGTGGGAAAAGGTTGAAAAGTTCCAGGGGCCGAATACTTTCACAAGGCACTGTATATACTGAGATTTTGAATATTTTCACTATACTACCTTGTGTCCGGTGATACAGTATGACTTTTTCTTCTTATTATATTCTTGTGCAATCCAGACTGAGCCTGAGAGTGTCAGTGGCTGCCTCCTGAAATATATACGGAGATTTAGAATATTTTCACTATGCTACCTTGTATCTGGTGATACAGTACCAAATTTTTTTGGCCTCCTCTTCCTCGGACTTCTCCAATTAATCCATTTGCAGCTGCTTTACCTCCATTATACACCTCAACATTTGCAATTTTTGCCATCTACCTATTTGGGCTGCCCCACCCCCCCTCCTCCACCCACAAACTTTTTATATTCATACTTGTGTAATCCATACTGATCCTTTGAGCGTCATTGTTTGCCTCCTGAATTATATACAGAGATTTAAAATATTTTCACTATACTATATATACCTTGTATCTGTGAAACAGTACCCCTTTTTATATTATTGTGTAATACATACTGAGACTGAGAGCGTCACTGTCTGCCTCCTGAAATATATTCAGAGATTTAGAATGTTTTGACTATATTATATATACCTTGTATCTGCTGATACAGTACCCTTTTTCAGCTTTTCAAATTGTGGTCTAATCCATTCTGAGCCTGTGAGCGTCTGTCTGGTACTCCGTAAATATGTACAGAGATTTACAATGCCCCCTAGACTGTATCCAGCTGTACGTTTCTGATACAGTACCCTTTTAGCCATAAAGTCCTCCTCCACCCACCACTCTAAGTGCATATTGACACATGGAACATTGGCCCACATGTGTGATTATTTCTAGCGGATCTTTTTATATTCTGTGCAATCCATACTGAGCCTTTGAGCGTCAGTCTGCCTTCGGAAAAATATATAAGAATAATATTTTCACTATACTATATATACCTTGTATCTGGTGAAACAGTACCCTTTTTCAGCTTTTTATATTCTGGTGTAATCCATCTTGAGCCTGTGAGCGTCATTGTCTGACTCCTGAAATATATACGGAGATTCAAATATTTTCACTATACTAGATATACCTTGTATCTGGTGAAACAGTACCCTTTTTATATTATTGTGTAATACATACTGAGCCTGAGAGCATCAGTGGCTGCCTCCTTAAATATATACTGATATTTAGAATATTCTCACCATAATATATATACATGGTATCTGCTGATACAGTACCCCTTTTTCTTCTTATTTTCTTGTGTAATCCATAATGAGCCTGTGAGCATCATTGTCTGCCTCCTGAATTATATACGGAGATTTATAATATTTTCACTATACTATATATATACCTTGTGTCTTGTGAAACAGTACCCTTTTTATTATATTGTTGTGTAATACATACTGAGCCTGAGAGCATCACTGTCTGTCTCCTGAAATATATTCAGAGATTTAAAATTTTTTGACTATACTATATACACCTTGTATCTGCTGATACAGTACCCTTTTTCAGCTTTTCAAATTGTGGTCTAATCCATACTGAGCCTGTGAGCGTCTGTCTGGTACTCCGTAAATATATACGGAGATTTACAATGCCCCCTAGACTGTATCCAGCTGTACGCTGCTGACACAGTACCCTTTTAGCCATAAAGTCCTACTCCACCCACCACTGAAAGTGCATCATTGACACCTGGAACATTGGCCCACATGAGTGATTATTTCTTGCTGATTTTTTTTATATTCTTGTGTAATCCATACTGAGCCTTTGAGCGTCAGTCTGCCTCCTGAAATAGATACAAAGAATGATAATATTTTCACAATACTATATATACCTTGTATCTGCTGATACAGTACCCTTTCTCAGCTTGTTATATTCTTGTGTAATTAATATTGAGCCTGAGAGCTTCATTGTCTGACTCCTGAAATATATACGGAGATTTAGAATATTTTCACTATGCTATATATACCTTGTATCTGGTGAAACACTACCCTTTTTCAGCTTTTTATATTATTGGGTAATACATACTGAGCCTGAGAGCGTCAGTGGCTGCCTCCTGAAATATATGCAGAGATTTAGAATGTTTTGACTATACTATATATACATGGTATCTGCTGATACAGTCTCCCTTTTTATTATTATATTCTTGTGTATTCCAGACTGAACCTGTGAGCTTTAGAGTCTGCCTCCTGAAATATATACGAAGATTTATAATATTTTCACTATACTATATATACCTTTTATGTGATGAAACAGTACCCTTTTTCAGCTTTTATATTATTGTGCAATACATACTGAGCCTGATAGCGTCAGTGGCTGCCTCCTGAAATATATACTGATATTTACAATATTTTCACTCTACTATATATACCTGGTATCTGCTGATACAGTACACCTTTTTCTTCTTATTATATTCTTGTGTAATCCACACTGAGCCTGTGACAGTCAGAGTCTTCCTACTGAAATATATCTGGAGATTTAGAATGCTTTGACTATACTATATATACCTGGTATCTTCTGATACAGTACCCCTTTTTAATTATTATATTCTTGTGTAATCCAGACTGAGCCTGTGAGCATCAGAGTCTGCCTCCTGAAATATATACGAAGCTTTATAGTATTTTCACTATACTATATATACCTTGTATCTGGTGAAACAGTACCCTTTTTATATTATTGTGTAATACATACTGAGCCTGAGAGCGTCAGTGTTTGCCTCCTGAAATATATACGGAGATTGAGAATATTTTCCCCATACTTTATATACATGGTACCTGCTGATACAGTACCCCTTTTTTTGGCCTCCTCTACCTCGGACTTCTCCAATTAATCCATTTGCAGCTGCTTTAACGTCCATTTTGCACCTCAACATATGGCATTTTTGACACCTCCCTATCTGGGCTGCCCCACCCCCCTCCTTCACCCACAAACTTTTTATATTCTTGTGTAATCCATACTGAGCCTTTTAGCGTCATTGTCTGCCTCCTGAATTATATACGGAGATTTATAATATTTTCACTATACTATATACACCTTGCATCTGGTGAAACAGTACCCTTTTTCAGCTTTTTATATTATTCTGTAATACATACTGAGCCTGAGAGCATCAGTTGCTGCCTCCTGAAATTTATTATATAAATAATTTCTGCACACTTGTGTTTTACTTGATATGTCTAAATGCAGCTCTGGAGTATTTTTGCATT
>JARQOD010002070.1:0-84258 GCA_033576555.1 Oophaga sylvatica
GGTTTGTGCAAGGGGTTAATGCGCCGGGAGCGGCTTTGACCGCTCCTGACACACAGCACGGGTGTAGCTTTGATAATCAGCTGACACCGGCGGTGCCCCTCCGGGAGCGCAGCTAATCCCTATGACGTACATTCCGTAGGTCAGATTGGCACGGGTTTCATGGAGGGGGTATACGTCAGAAACGAGAGGGGTTTAAAATTTTAAGGCCCAAGATGTCCTTTTAGGTTTCCCTCTTTTATGATGTGTCCAAAGCAGGCAAGGCATATTTTAGCTGGTGCAAAATAAATGTTGACCTGCTAGCAACAGTGAGGGATATGGCTGCACAATAATATCCACAGAAATAATATAAATAAAATAATGAGAAAAAAAATTATATCACTGTCTGATTTTTAATTATTTTAAAGCAAAATAAAGAAAAAATTTGATACATTCCCACATAAATGGGTCTTTACTTTGGATTTTGGATACTTCATAATTAGTAGAAGGGCCCATCTCAGGGGGTTGAGGTTTTTCCCATTCCAGCTTCAATGAGATCGTAAACCAGGGTTTGTTAGGTTTTCATTGGTGAAGTATAATTTAGGATTTGGCTTTTCCTAATGTAGAAAATACATAAAACAACATGTTCTTTGAGAAGCCACTTTAAAACTGCTGCTCTAGAAAAGAATCCAAACTAAGCATTAATTCAAAAGGGAAAGCTTGGAGGAGGGGAGCAGAGAATCTAAAATAGGGGGAGTGTAAATATTGTTTAAATGGATTTTGCCAAAGCAGCAAATCGAGCAGTTCAAAAAGGGAGTCAACTTGGTAGTTAAAACATTTTGCATTGTTTTATAGTTAGCGTTATGCAGGTGTTAAAAATGTTTTTCTATCTATTATCTATTCATCTGTGGTGTGAATAAGGGGATTTAGTGATGCTGCATTAATGAAGTTGCCTGCATTTTGCAATGTGACTCCCTGGTTTGTGCGATTTGTCAGTATGGTATGCCTGGTCTTTGGTGCCTGGTTTGGTTTAACTCTATCTATCTATCTTTTAAATCTATCTATCTATCTATTATTATTATCTTTTTCTATCTATTATCTATCTATCTATTTGTCTACAGAAAAAAAAATATGGTGGAAAGCAGCAAAGCTAAAAAATTGAAATAGGGGTACAAGCCCCCCGGGCAAATCCAAAATTAATAATATCCAAGCAAATGAGGCAGCGCTCCAAGGTCAAAAATATAAATGGTTTATTAAACCATTGTGATGGCGACATTTTTCTTCCAAGGGTGGAAAGTTCTCAAGTCAAAGGGTGCGAGAAAGTTCCACAGCTGGAACAAAATGTCGCCTAATTGGGTCAAAAAGCATTTATACTTTTTGACCTTGGGAGCGCCTCTATTTGCTTGGATATTTTTTCTGTTTGGTATTTGCACCCAATGCCTCCATTTTTTGTGTTGCTGGTGCTGACCATTTTTTTTATTCTTCTGTCTATTTATCTATCTAGTTATGACCAACCTTTTGAAATTAAAATTTTGCCATGTTGAAAAAATTTTTTTCCAAAAATTTGATTTTAAAAGGAATTGAATTGGTGTAAAATAGAGAGAGAAAAAAATTTGAAGAAAGAAAAGAGAAAGGGAGGTAGAAAGAGTAAAAAGGTGGGTGAGGGGGAGATTAAACCCAAGCTTTTGCACTGCAAAATGAAAAGAAATGTGTGGATACTTGAATGCTAATCAGTTACACTTGATGCCACCTTTATTCTCTGGTTGTTTATTGATACAACTGATAACTAAGGGCAGGTGCAGACAACAGTATTTTCTATCACCCTAGGATTTTTGGGTTTGTTATGTGAATCCGTTTGATCAGTTTTACAGTGTGTGGTCTTAGTGTGATCCGATTCTCTCGATGAGGACAAAATGGAGATAAAAAATTCTCCATCTTCTCAATTCTGTCAGTCCATGGAAATCAAATTGCACTCGGATGTCATTCTAGTGCGGTCCTTTGTTTTCCATAGACTCATTGACTTGCACGGCCAACTGCGATCCGAATATTGGATCAAACTCCGGCTTTCTTTCGAATGTTGCATGGACCAGCACTGTCAGAGAATGAAATTGGACATGGGAACGATTCCATAGACTAACATGATCCAAGTGCAATCCAGTGTTTTGAAGGATAGCGCTCAGATCAGTAATATGGCCTACTCGTTTTTCAGCTATAGTGTCTTTTTCTGTCCCTATGCCGTAAGAGCTGTGCACTCTGACCTGCCAATTCCACTCTGAAAATGCAGAAAATAGTGCTCATCTTTTATACAGGCCGTCTTAGTCTTCCATGATTGGATGTGCTACAGAATGTTATGGGATAGTGGCAGGACAAATGGGGACGCTCCATCAGGTTAGCACAACCTTTTTATTCATATTTCTGTTTTATTCCAGGTAAGACCCTATTGTGCTTCTCTGCTCCCTAGCGCCTATACATTGTTAAAATGACGTTGGGCAGTTTTCATTTTTGGCTGCATTTATTATTATCACCATTATTCTTATATTAGTGCCATTTATTCCTGGGGCTTTACATGTGAAAAGTGGTATTGTATAAAGAAAATAAGTAAAATTTGTAACAAAATGAATCAACAACTAGTACTAGTGGAAAGAGGACTCTCACCAAGCGGGGGCTCACAAGTCTACAAAGGATGAGTGTGGTATGGAAATTTAATTTAGAATAAATCTATCCCCATGTTTGCTGCTGCTGTTCCCAATCTTAGACTAAAATGTCTTTTGAGCGCTCAAACGAAATTGAGGACTGTCCACATGGAAGTGTCAGTATAACAGTTCGTCAAGACCAACAATTTATTATTCATTCAAGGTTTTATACTTTTACAAAAAGGGGTGGTTAGTCAATTAACATCAATTAAAAACTGCTAGGTTATTGGCTGTTTTAGTATAATATGATAATTATGATAAGAGGGCTGAAGTAGAGATTTATTGTTCTTTGCCCCAGTTTTCCTACGTGACTAGTAAAGAAAATAATAGATATCTACCCAGCTTCTGTCTTTGTTTCCCTTTTTCTGTGTCCTTGGTAAAAAGTCCCTATGAGCTAGCTATTGCAGCAGCCTGACTTATGTAGGCCAGGAGTCATCTCTTAAGCAACTGATTTAGCTAGCATCAGCTTTTGCATAGATATGTGTGAGCACAGGATTTTTTAGCAAGTGAGATCTATCTGACTGATAAATGCATATACATATACATTGAATACGTGGAATACATATAATTTTCCATGACAGTCCCCCTTAGATACCACTTGCCCTAAAAACCTGCTCCTGTCCCAAAGAGCTGCAATCTTTTGTGCTGCCGATGGGCTGGCACATGTCTAACACATGCACCCCTCATCGATGCAGGCTTTTTCGCAAATGGGCGGTCAGGAGATCTGTCCCTAGCAGGGGTTCATGTGTTTGCAATCATAGTCTCTTTATTTAACTGCATGTTCAGAAAAACGTGTGTATTCTTCATCAGGTATGTCATCTGTCTGGTCAGTCAGAGCATCCACGACATCATTCATGGCTTAGATGTCTCTTCTGGTGCGGGATCTTCCTTGCAATGCGATACGTGGATCCAAGCAGGCTTTCCTCTAGTTTCACAGAGGTTGGTGTCATCTGGGGCTCTTGGACAGGACCATCAAATCTGGGATCGAGTGTTCTCATTTCCAACTTTTTTCACCAACACCCAGTCTCCTGGCTTTCAAGGAGTGTGTACCGGACACTGAGTCTGGATCTGGCAGTGAAGAGAAAAACTCGAGAATGGACATTTGTTTTTTGACCAATTCAATTACATAAGCAAACAAGATATCATTTTGCATATTCTGCTGCTGAGGGAAGAATGCACCTAACTTGGGACTAGACCTAAACAAAATTTTGTATGGTGACAGCTTTTCTGGGTCTCTGGGAGTGTGCCTTACGCTAAACAGTGCAATTTAGCTTTTCCTACTTTCTTACTGCTTTGGGGGTGGTATGGAGTGTGTAAGCCTAAATCTGACCCTACTGCTAACCAGATCTCTTGTGTCAGATTTGCTGTGAATGCGGGTCCCTGATCACTTTCTATCATTTCTGGAACCCCGTATCTGCACATTATTTTCCGAAAGTAGCTTCTTTGCAGTAGTCTTTGCTGTCTGGGAATGCTTCTGTCCATCTTGAAAATACTTCTTTGACCACAATGGTGTATTTGAATCCTCCACTTGGCGATATCTGGATGTGGTCTATCTGGATCCTCTGAAGCTGGTAGAGTGATCTTGCCGGATGAGGTGAGGGGGACTTTCTTCTACACGTCCAGGCTTGCATTTGCCGCAGGTCAGACAGCTGCTTGTGAATTTGGCTGTTAGGGTGGAGATCCCTGAAGCGAACCAGTAAGCACCAATCGGATCATTCATCTGTGTCTTTGATCTGTGTGTGTGGGTCCATGTGCCCATTGGACCACCATAGGGTGCATACTTTGCGGGAGGCAGGGTTTGGAGTCCATTTTAGATAGTCTTCCCTCTTCACGTGTTGCTTCTTTCGCATTCAGCTCTTCTTCTCCTTTTGGAGCTTGGTCTTGCAACTTCTTGAGCAGATCCCAGGACGTCTTTTTGTCAGGTTTCTTGTCTTCAGTCGTCATGTAGTAGCCATTCGGCTCTACGACCTCTCCCACTTCTCCATGTTATCTTCCTTTGGCCGCTTCTTCGGCTGCCATGTCCGCCATGTTATTGCCTCATGCCTCTTCTGTTCTCAGTTTTCCATGCACTTTGATTTTTCAAATTGCCATCATTTTGGAAGTTGGAGTACACCCAGCAGGTCCCCGAAGGCTCCATGATGCTTCACGGTTGTCCCACTTGCTGTGATGAAGTCCCTTGCAGCCCAGATGGGCCCAAAGTTGTGTGCTATGCCATGCGAGCACCTGTAGTCGGTGTAGATGTTTGCAGTCTTGCCTTCTGCCATCTGGCAGGCCTTCGTCAGCGCTATCAGTTCTGCTTCCTGGGCTGACAGGCTAGGTGACAGACTTCTGAACCACAGGATTTCTTGATTGCTGGTAACTGCACTTCCAGTGTGGAATCTTGTTCATCATCTGCAAATCTGGAGCCATCCAAGTAGAGGATAAATTCTGTAAATTTTGTTCTGAAAAGTCCATATTGTATCCCCCCTTGGGAGTGGGAGTAGAGTGGCCGGGATGAGGACTGTAGGTCTGGAACAAAGGCGATAGAGGCGAAGATGCCTGGCGGTGGGGAGATTTATTTGGTTGAGCTTGATTGAGGATTGCCAAGATGTTGTGTGGAGTGAGAGTTTCCAGTGGCTGTCCAAGAGTGATGTCAGCAGTCTTGTCCAGGAAGGTGTGTGCTGTAGATACTGCCATCAGGCAGGAGGGTGCTCCTCTTGCAACTGGATCCAAGCGGGCGGAGAGGCAGCCTAAAAGTCTCTGTTTTCCCCCGTGAATCCATGTCAGGACTCCAGTAGCATGATCTTCTATCTTCCATCAGGGAGACGGAAAGGCTTCTCGTAGTCAGGTAGGCCTGGTATTGGCACTGAGACTGTGGAGTTCTTCCAATTTCCTGAATGAGTTGAAGGCTGCGTCCGATAAAAGGAGTGGGGTTGCGTTGATGCAAGCGCACAGAGGCTGCATTAGGACTGAGGCATCAGGGATCCAGGTTCTGCAATACGACACTAGACCAGGGAAGGCCTGCAGCATCTTTGGAGTTGTTGGGGAGCCATCTTCTCCACAGTGGTCTTCCAGTCATTTGACAGGGGTTTCGTCTGGTGAGCAATACAGTGTCCCAGGGATGTAACTTGCTTCTGACACCACTGGACTTTGTTCTTCCAGACCTTGCATTGCTGTTCCTCCAGGTAGAGTAGGAGAGACAAGGAATGGGCTGTGCAGGTATCGATGTCAACCCCACAAAGGAGAAGGTCATCCACGTGTTGTAGAAGAGTGACTCCTGCATGTTCTGCAATCCAGTTGACGAGGATGGAGGACATTGTCTTGGTGAAACTTGAAGGGCTGTTCTGAGCACCTTGAGGCAACACTGTCCATATGCTCTGCACTAGTGCGTGAAGGCAAGCAGGTCATTCAGGTGGAGGTGAACACTGAAGAAGGCACTGGCCAGGTTGATCACCGTGAATACCGTTGCGGTGACTGGGTCTTTTGAGAGCAGAGTGTGCGGGTTCATCACTGTTGGGGTTTCAAATACCATAGCCTCTTTCACGGCCTCCAGGCCTTGCACCATTCTGAACTCAGTGGGGTTTACAGTCTTTTTCTTCACTGTGGAAAGCTGGGATTGATTCCGATGGGCGAGGCAGCCCAGTTTGGCCTTGTCCTTCACTATGCGGCAGGGGACTCTCATCTCCCGGCACAGAGCTGGCAGGAAAACAAGCCGTCTACTGGGATCCACATCATGAGAGATGACGACCAGCTGGCTTTCTTGTTCTCCACCAAGGCAGTCACCGTGTTAGCACCTGCTCTGGTCACAGGGGGTCTTCTTGTTGGGATGTCTCCTTCACCGGCTGTTTTTTTCTCAGCACGGGCCATCAGTTGTTCCTTTTTCTCCAGCTCGGTCTCAGGTCAGTATTTGTGCACCAGTTTGAAGAGCTGAGTGGCCTTTTGCTGGTCTAGAGCCTGTGTGAACTGGTTGATTGCAGGGGGCACCTCCTGGTGCTTGCAAAAGATGAACCTCTGGCGTTGGAGCCGGACGTGCCATGTTGCCATTCCATGAAGCGAGTAGGGTCCTTCTTGAGTTGAATATCCTGGCCAATGTCAAAGTTCTCAGGCCGTCTTCTTAGGCGAGTTCACTTAGACCTTCAGTTGGTCAGAGACATCTTGACTCTGGGTGATGGAGTGGCTTTCTGGTACTATGTCCAGCACCTCCTGTGATAGGTCTGCAGTGTGGTTGTTTGAGGTTCCTTTTTCTTCTTGGGTCAGGGGTGAAGAAAGTGTCATGGTCCCATCTTCCTGGAACACTTTGGTCTCTTTCAGCTTCTGCAGTAGGTCCACTCCCAATAGGTTGAGGGTGCAGGTCTTTGACACAACAAACTGGGACATGATAGAGTGTTCTGGCTGAGTCCACACGCTCAGGGGCTTCATAATCTGGAAATATTTGACTTGACCATCAATTCCCATGCAGGACGCAGAAGACTCTGATAGATAGGTGAGGTTGCGGAGTTCCACAAGAAAAGATCTGACTACGCCATCCACTCTCAGGATATTGGTCCCACTGGTGGGGTTCCCTGTGGACTTGGCGTGCTCCTGTCCTATGGACGGGGTTCTTCACTGCTTTCTGTGTTTCTTCTTCATCTGGGCGAAGTCGGTGTTCTGCACCGGTTCCGGAAATGACCAAACTTGCCACAGTTGTAACACTGGACATCCCTTCTGTTCCAGCGGGACTCAATCCTTTTTGCTATTGCGAGCAGGGTATTCATTGTAATTGACGTGTACTCAAGCCTGGCTACTACCAGTGGTTTCCTGATTCTCTCAGTCCATGCACAAAAGCCTGTGCCAACATCCGTCTGTGTGTCTGATCACGGGTAATGAGGCCCAAATCTTGAAACACTTGCATCACTCTGTCATGGAACTCCTCTACAGACTCTGTCTGGTCTTGGCTCGTGACATGTAGGCTGAGAGCTTGTCCTGTCAGTCTGCTTTTTGCCCATTCTCTGATCTGCTCAATTAGCTTTGGTCCTGTCTCCCAGGCATACGTGTTATGATTTGGTAGCTGAGGAGAGCAGGCAAAAACGGAAATACACCAGAGAGGTTGGAATCTACTGGATTGCAGTACCCTGACTAACCACCACAACTAAAGGCAGCCGTGGAGCGTTCCTAAGTTGGTCCTAGACGCCTCGTCACAGCCTGAGAAGTTAACTACACCTAAAGATAGAAAGAGGAAAGCTATCTGCCCCGGAGCAGATCCCCAAAGAACATAGGAAGCCCCCAAACATGTAATGGCGGTTAGACAAGAGGAAATACAGACACAGACAGAAAATAGTATGAGCAAACGTTGGGGCCCAATCTTCCTAGAAAAAAAAGGATAGGAAGGACACTTACTGCAATCCAAAAAACCCTAAAAAATACCAACTCTACTAATTGCAAAAACACCTGAGATCACACGACCTCTACCACCTAAATTAGTTCTCTGGTGTAACAAAACTAAGCCGCAGCCACTGAAAAAACTGGAAAAGGCAAATGAACAAATAACAGTGGCTCAGATAAACTGAGAGGAGCACAAGCCCCCGGAGGGGACCTGGCTGACCTCCACAGAAGTGCAGGGAACAATGCCAAAAGCAAGCACAAAAATAAAAGCAGAAAATATCTTATCTGATAGCAGAAGATGCAGGGAAGACTCAGCAAGCTTCAAAGTGAACCAGGAACCACACTTGAGACAAGAATAATTGATCACCAGCAAACATGATGGGAGGGAACTTCCCTTATATAAGACCAGTCTGTAACTCCTGATTGGCAATCTTCACAATCTTCATTGAATGGTTCAGTACTGTTTGTAACCACCAGAGGGAGCTTCTGCTCAGAATTAATTTCTAACACATTCACAACAGTACCCCCCCTTGAGGAGGGGTCACCGAACCCTCATTTGTGCAACCAGGTTGGTCAGGATGAGCTCGGTGATAGGCACGGATCAGTCTTCTAACATGGATGTCCGAAGCAAACACCCAAGAATTGTCCTCCTGATCATAACCTCTCCACTTAACCAAATACTGGAGTTTACGTCTAGAAAAACGAGAATCCAATATTTTCTCAACCACATACTCCAGATTGCCCTCAACCAAAACAGGGTCAGGAGGCTCAGCCATAGGAACCACTGGCTCGACAAACCTCTTCAATAAGCACTTGTGGAACACGTCATGGATCTTAAATGTCCCTGGAAGAAGTAAACGAAAGGAAACAGGATTAAGAATCTCCATGATCTTATAAGGTCCAATAAACCTAGGCTTAAACTTAGGAGATGCAACTCTCATAGGGATATTTCTTGAGGACAACCAGACCAAGTCCCCCACTTCAAACAGAGGACCATCAGTCCTATGCCGTTTGGCAAACCGCTGGGCCCTCTCCTGAGTGAGGGACAACCTCTCCACTACCTGGTCCCAAATCTGCTGCATACGCTCCACAACAGAGTCAACAACTGGACAGACAGAAGCCTCCGTCTGTCCCGAAGAAAATCGAGGGTGAAACCCAAAATTGCAGAAAAATGGAGACATCAAAGTGGCAGAGCTAGCCCTATTATTAAGAACAAACTCAGCCAAAGGCAAAAAAGAGACCCAGTCATCTTGATCAGCAGACACAAAGCATCTCAGATAAGTCTCCAAATTCTGGTTTGTTCTCTCAGTTTGTCCATTGGTCTGAGGATGAAAAGCCGAGGAGAAAGACAATTGAACACCAAGTTTAGAACAAAAAGTCCTCCAAAATCTGGAAACAAACTGGACTCCTCTGTCAGACACAATGTTCTCAGGAATGCCGTGTAACCGAACCACGTGCTGAAGGAACAAAGGCACCAATTCGGAGGAGGAAGGCAACTTATGTAATGGCACAAGATGTATCATTTTGGAACACCTATCACAAATCACCCAGATAACGGTCATTCTCTGAGAAACAGGGAGGTCGGAAATGAAATCCATAGAGATATGGGTCCATGGTCTCTTGGACACAGGCAATGGCATCAACAAACCACTAAAGCAAGAGCAAGGCTTGGAGCGAGAGCAAGTCTCGCAGGACTGCACAAATTCCCTGACGTCACGTGACAAAGTAGGCCACCAAAAGGACCGAATAACCAAGTCTCTGGTACAAAAAATTCCGGGATGACCGGCCAACGCGGAACAATGAATCTCAGACATCACACTCTTTTTCCACCGGTCTGGGACAAACAATTTCCCAATAGGGCAGCGCTCGGGTTTATCCTCCTGACACCCTTCCACAGCCAGTCTCAAATTGGGCGAGATGGCGGAAAGAACTACACCCTCTTTCAAAATAACAGCAGGATCAGATAACTCAGGAGAGTCCGCAAGGAAACCCCTCGAGAGGGCATCCACCTTAACATTCTTAGTGCCAGGAAGAAAGGAAACCACAAAATTAAAACGTGTGAAAAACAAGGCCCACCTGGCCTGTCTAGGATTAAGTCGCTTGGCTGATTCCAGATAAACCAGATTCTTATGGTCCGTGAGGACCACCACCTGATGTTTGGCTCCCTCCAGCCAATGTCTCCACTCTTCAAAAGCCCACTTCATGGCCAATAACTCCAGATTACCCACGTCATAATTACGTTCAGTTGGAGAAAATATTCGAGAGAAAAAGGCACAAGGGTTACTTTTAGAGGTCTCTGGATCTCTTTGGGACAAAACGGCACCTGCCCCAATTTCAGAGGCATCAACCTCCACCTGAAATGGCAGAGAAACATCAGGCTGCCGTAGAACAGGAGCAGAAGTGAATCTCTGCTTAAGTTCCTGAAACTCAGAGACTGCCTCAGGAGGCCAATTCACCACATCAGAACCCTTTTTGGTCAAATCAGTCAATGGTTTAACAATAACAGAGAAATTACCAATAAATTTACGATAAAAATTGGCAAAACCCAAGAATCTCTGAAGAGCCTTTAATGAAGTAGGTTGGACCCAATCACAGATGGCCTGAACCTTGACTGGGTCCATTTCAATAACAGATGGGGACAAAATGAATCCCAGAAATGAGATCCTCTGTACGCCAAAAAGACACTTTGATCCCTTCACATACAGAGCATTCTCTCTCAAAATCTGGAACACAGTCCGAACATGTTTCACATGAGAGTCCCAGTCATTGGAAAAAATCAAGATATCATCCAAATAAACAATCAGAAATTTATCCACAAAATCCCTGAAAATGTCATTCATGAAGGACTGGAAGACTGATGGAGCATTAGTGAGCCCAAAGGGCATCACTAGGTACTCAAAATGCCCCTCTGGGGAATTAAATGCCGTCTTCCATTCATCCCCGTGCTTAATGCGAATAAGGTTATACGCCCCCCTGAGGTTAAGCTTGGTAAACCAAGTAGCACTTTTCACCCTGGAAAACAGGTCAGAAATCAAGGGTAACGGATATTGATATTTCACAGTGATATTGTTCAAGAGACGATAATCAATACACGGCCTTAATGAACCATCCTTTTTGGCCACAAAGAAAAAACCGGCACCCAAGGGTGAAGAGGATGGTCTGATATGACCCTTCTCCAATGACTCCTTGATATAAGACCGCATAGCATCATGTTCAGGTACAGACAAGTTAAAAAGGCGACCTTTAGGGAATTTACTACCAGGCAGTAATTCAATAGCGCAGTCATAGCTCCTATGGGGGGGCAAGGATGCAGATTTACTTTCGCTAAACACATCAGAAAAATCAGTCAAAAAGTCAGGAACATCCTGAGCCTGGGGAGAGGCAGAAAAAACAGGAGTGTTGGCATTAACACATTGGCAGCCCCAACTGGTCACAGACACAGATTTCAAATCCAAAACAGGATTATGAGACTGTAACCAAGGGAAACCTAGTACAATAATGTCATGAAGATTATACAGCACCAAAAATTTGCAACTCTCCTGATGATCAGGTTCAACCCTCATTATCACCTGAGTAGAGAACTGGGGTTTATTCTCAGCCAAAGGGGTAGAATCAATCCCCAGTAGGGGAATAGACTTCCGTAGGGGTATCAAGGGAAACCCACAACGTTTAGCAAAATCAAAATCCATCAGGTTAATAGCTGCTCCCGAATCAACAAAAGCCTGAGCAGAAAATGTGGACAGGGAGCAAATCAGGGTAACAGTCAACAGAAATTTAGTCTCAACACTACCCAAGACAACAGAGCGTGCAAAACGTCTTCTCCGCTTAGGGCAGACTGAAATAGCATGAGAGGCGTCACCACAGTAGAAACATAACCCATTGCATTTTCGAAACTCATGACGCTGTGCCCCAGAAGCCACTGTATCACACTGCATGGGTTTAGAAGCTGGTTCACAAGGCAACACTATTCCACGCATACCTCTACGCTCACGCAAACGTCTGTCAATTTGAATCGCTAATGACATAGAATCATTGAGACCAGAGGGAGCAGGGAAACCCACCATAACATCTTTTACATTCTCTGACAGACCCTTCCGAAAAAGGGCTGCCAAAGCATCATCATTCCATTTGGTCAGGACTGCCCACTTTCGGATTTTCTGACAGTATAACTCAGCGTCCTCAAGCCCCTGATTTAATGCCAACAAGGTTTTTTCAGCTTGATCAGTGACATTAGGTTCATCGTACAATAACCCCAGAGCCAGAAAAAATGCATCAACATTACTCAAAATGTGTCAGGTGTCAGGGAAAAAAGCCCAATCCTGAGGATCGCCGCGCAGGAGAGAGATGACAATTTGAACCTGCTGTGCTGCGTTCCCTGAGGACTTAGGTTTTAAGGCAAAAAACAACTTACAGTTATTTTTGAAATTCAGAAATTTAGCTCGATCCTCCAAAAATAAATCTGGCATGGGGATCCTAGGTTCCACAACTGGCAACCCTGCAAGATAGGTAGCAATACTCCGAACTTCAGTGGCAAGCTGATCCACACGGCCAGACAACTGTGCAAACTCCATTGAGAGAAAAAAAAATCCTCAGCACCCAGAGAAAAAGAGGGGAAAAAAAAATGCAACAAACAGAAAAAAAAAAAAAAAATCTCTGACAACTTTTTTTTTTTTTTCCACACTATTTTTCCCTTCTGTGAGTACCATATAATTTTCAGTTTTGGCCAGTGATACTGTTATGATTTGGTAGCTGAGGAGAGCAGGCAAAAACGGCAATACACCAGAGAGGTTGGAATCTACTGGATTGCAGTACCCTGACTAACCACCACAACTAAAGGCAGCCGTGGAGCGTTCCTAAGTTGGTCCTAGACGCCTCGTCACAGCCTGAGAAGTTAACTACACCTAAAGATAGAAAGAGGAAAGCTATCTGCCCCGGAGCAGATCCCCAAAGAACATAGGAAGCCCCCAAACATGTAATGGCAGTTAGACAAGAGGAAATACAGACAGAGACAGAAAATAGTATGAGCAAACTTTGGGGCCCAATCTTCCTAGAAAGAAAAGGATAGGAAGGACACTTACTGCAATCCAAAAAACCCTAAAAAATACCAACTCTACTAATTGCAAAAACACCTGAGATCACACGACCTCTAACACCTAAA
Organism: Oophaga sylvatica; assembly: GCA_033576555.1. NCBI lineage: Eukaryota > Metazoa > Chordata > Amphibia > Anura > Dendrobatidae > Oophaga > Oophaga sylvatica. Next base: position 13,168 of record JARQOD010002070.1, read on the forward strand.
TTAGTTCTCTGGTGTAACAAAACTAAGCCGCAGCCACTGAAAAAACTGGAAAAGGCAAATGAACAAATAACAGTGGCTCATATAAACTGAGAGGAGCACAAACCCCCCGGAGGGGACCTGGCTGACCTCACAGAAGTGCAGGGAAAAATGCCAAAAGCAAGCACAAAAATAAAAGCAGAAAATATCTTATCTGATAGCAGAAGATGAAGGAAAGACTCAGCAAGCTTCAAAGTGAACCAGGAACCACATTTGAGACAAGAACAATTGATCACCAGCAAACATGATGGGAGGGAACCTCCCTTATATAAGACCAGTCTGTAACTCCTGATTGCCAATCTTCACAATCTTCATTGAATGGTTCAGTACTGTTTGTAACCACCAGAGGGAGCTTCTGCTCAGAATTCATTTCTAACACATTCACAACACATACGCATCTAATTGTGCTGGAAGCTTGAAGTGTTCTTTCATAATTGGCCAGAATGCATCACCTGCTTTTATTTCCATTACGGGCCAGAGATCAATCCAGGCTGCTGCATACGTTCACTGGATCTGCTGCATTTTTTTGGCAAAATGGCATGGAGTGTATCCCTGGGTCTGGCAGCATACTGATCACCTGGCTTGGGATGAAGGGCTCATAGGATGGTGCCTCTACCTGTCCCTGCCCTATTGGTGCTTGTGAGTTTTCTTCCCTAGTATTGGGCAGCATGTATGACGTTGCGTCTTTATCTTCATCAGATGAGAAGTGACATGGTGTGCTTGGTGCATACACTGGCTGAAATTTGGGCTTAAAAGTTGTCTTGCTGCATGGGGTTTTCCCTCTTCCTTGCTGAGGCGGCGGTGGATCAGTGTCATAGTTCCATGCTGGCAGCTCTGCTCGGTACTGAGGTTCCTCATTTGTGTCTGTAGCTACACCTCCCCCCTGTGAAGCCCTGGCTGTGGGCTCTGCTAATTGTTGTGTCTGAGGGCTACCTGCAGCGTTTTGTGTAAGGAGATTTGCACTTTCTTCTCCTGATATGATGACTGGCAATATTTGTACTGTGCTTAGGATAGACAGGGTGCCTCGTGCTGTAGGCACTGAATGCATGGACACCACATTGCTTTGGATGGGCGTTGGCGCAGTTGGTAACGAAGGAGGAAAAAGAGGAAGAGAGGGGAGGTGTGAGGAATAAAGAGTGGGGTGTGATGAGGGAGGAGTGAGGTGTAGAAGAGGGGGAGAGAAGAGAGATGGAGGGGGAGAGAAGAAAATGACGGAGGAGTGAAAGAGGGGGGAGAGAGAGAGATGGAGAGGGAGAAGTAGAAAATGAAGAAGAGAGTGAAAGAGATGGAGAGGAAGAGATAGATGAAGAAAAAGAAGAAGAAAATGGATGTGTCAGAGATGTGAGGGAGGGGAAAAAAGGAATGATAGGGAAGGAAGGATAGAGAGGGATGGCAGCGAGGATAGAGGAGAGAAGTCTGAAGAAAAAGGAAAAAGAGACTGAGAGAAGAGAGAGAAGAGGGTGTCCCCCCTGCGATGCTTGAGAGGGGACCGTTGAAGCAAAAATGCTCCTCCTGTGGAGAAAAGTGGGGAGTGTTTTTCCCTGTACAAGGCTCCTTATTCAATAAGAGCAGACTACATCTGTCCTGTGTCTCCACATGATGAACATCTGATGTGTGAGACTCTAAACTCTGCTCTTGTGACATGTCCGTGATCATTTTCTCACAGACGATTTCAATGCTTCTTTAACACCTTTCCAATCTTATTCACATAAAAATCACTTCCTGGTCCGTTCAAATAACTTGCTGTACCTTCTACACAATTCAAGACCACCACTGCTCTTTTATAGCAGACGGCAATCTAAAAACAAACTTTCCTGTGCCTTTCAAAAAAAAAAAACATTTAATTCATTGTGCAGCGTAAAGTCTGCCCGTGTTAGGGGTCGAGTTCCCGCTTCTGCACAGGGGGAGTCTCAAACCAGTCCCCCATTCGTCTCCGTCCACAGTGGAGCCTGCTCAGCTTAGACATCAGTCCCAGCGTCTCGCCCAGTCTGGCAGTGTGCAGAGGATTACTGCTGCTCCTCCAGGCTCTGCTATTGTGGTCAGTACTGGTTAGCAGCAAGCAGACGTCTTTAGGACAAAGTCCTTGTTTTCCACTTCTGAGCATGCCCAGAGTGAGATCTCTCATTGGAGATCAGGGGTCACATGCTCAGGTACTGCAGCAGCTCCTATTGGTCCGCCAGGAAGGTCCTGTGACTACTGGTGTTCTGGAACAAGTTTCATTGGTCCTTGTTTCTGGCAGGTCCTGTAGCTGTTGCTATAAAAGGGTAGCATGGCTGGGCCGCCATGAGCTAATATCAATCTTTATATGTTATGCGCCAGTGTGGTCATGCGTGTGTGTGGTTAGGGCCCATCTGAAATAAGCCCCTAGAATACCGACTTAATCGGTGAGGAGTTTGGTATGCTAGCTGGTCAGGGTCGGTGTCCTAGATGCCCTAGATTGCCGGCATAACGGTGAGGAGTTTGATAGCCGTATTCAGGGCTTGGCGTTCAGACGCCATAGATTGCGGGTGACTCCAGCGAGGACATTAGCGCATGATCACGTTCTATGTTCGCTTAGCAGTTAACTGTGTACCTGGGTGCCTGACAGGACACAGAAGTTTGTCTCAGCAGCTCTGTGACGTAACAGGGTTCGCTTTCAACGCTAGACAGCGCCACAGCGTGTTTATTTTGCGACTCAGTTGTGTTAAGTGAGTTTGCACACATCGCCATATAGCGCTGCTGCACTCCTTCTAGCAGCTCTGTGGATTAACAGAGTTCGCACATATTGCCACAGCGCGTTACGGCGTTTATTTTGGCGACTCTGCGGGATAACAGAGTTCGCTTCTTGCGCCATTTTACTAGCAGCAGGCTCCGCCTGCACGGTGGACCCCGGGCTGCGAACGCACCTCTCCACATCATATATTTGGTGCGTTCCGCAGACCCTAACAGCCCGTCCATTGGATTCTCACGTACTCTGACCTTCTATTCACATGCCTAGCCCTTCGATTCTCATGTACTATGTCTATTCCAAAAACCTATTCAACAAAGGTGATTAAAAATTCAAAAAATGATTGGAGAATAAAACTCTAAAATAAATTAATTAGAAAAATCTCTCCAAAATTATTTAAAAATGTACTTAAAAGAAAAACTTTAAAAACAGGAGTTCGATTTAAAAAGAAAAAAAGAAAGAAAACCCTACACAGTTTAGTAAAACTCTAGGAAAAAGAGTGACCAAGTAAAAACTCCAAAAGCAAAAAGCTGATCAAAAAGGGGAGGGAAAAAACATATTAATAGTAAAACTCTAAAAAAACAACAAGGTTGACATGAAGAAAAAACCCTTGTTACTAAAACAGCTAATTAAAAACAGAAAAGAGGTGGAAAAACTGATTGTAAAATGATAAAAACAAAAAGAAAAATACTTTTAAAGACTTTTGTCTGGTAGCATAGGCTTTATCCTCCCGCCCTCAGGAATGTCCTCTCGCTGCTGCTGGCACTTCTCTCCTCTTTTATACCTCTGCTTGCTGTGTCTACAGACACTGAAGTCACGTATCTAAAAAGAGGTTATCCCTCAGAGCAGAAAAATGAATACAGTATAGTCTGAATTCCTGAGAATTTTCACGCTACAGCCTGTAGCCAAAAACTAGTTAAAAAAAGATCAAAACCAGGAAACAGATGTGACAACGTGATTAGCAGAGGGGGGTTAAAGGGGCTTTTAGCCCGCTGCCTGCAGTGAGGAAGTTAGTGTCAGAGAGCTTTCTGACTGTAAATTTAAAACAACAGTACTTGATACAGACAGGAACACGTACAAATGAAACAGACACCTAGGAGTATACGAATCCCTCTTTTAGATGATCTGTGACACATACAAGCTGCTCTGGTAACTGATAACTCACTAATTGCACTGAGCACGCCAATTCTCCAGGTCTACTACCCTGAAAACCGGTCGCCATGCCTGGTACGCCGGCCACAGGAATCTGTAATAGCCTGTTCAAAATTCCTACCCTTCATACCTGGAATACTGGGATTGTCTCCCTCCGCTGTGTGAAGGAATCTGTGAGAATTTATCCAAACAAAGCCCCCACCCTTCACACCTGGAATACTGGGATTGTCTCCCTCCGATGTGTGAAGGAATCTGTGGGAACTTATCCAGCAATTTTGACTTTCCTGCTATACAGCTCCCAGAAATCAGAAAGCAAACACAGTCACCGTTCCAACTTTCTCCCGGTTCACACAAAACAGGAAACACATACACAGCAGGAGCAAACACCTTATTTCCCAGGGTTTTGGATAAGGGTGTGGATTTTTTACACTACCTGGGAATGCGGTGGTGACCACACCTGACCGGCAAGAGGTATAAGACCTGGACTGGACACAAGGCACTTTCAGGTAAGATGACAAGATTTTCTTACCTTACTTATGGAGCTGTGCAGTCTCCGTCCCGTGAGCGAAGGCCATGGCCAACACCTCTGTCTCTCCGGTCAGCAGGTCTCCGTGCGTTTCATCCACTGCCCCGCGTGCAGGCGCCAACTGTTATGGAAATTTAATTTAGGATAAATCTATACCCATGTTTGCTGCTGCTGTTCCCAATCTTAGACTAAAATGTCTTTTTGAGCGCTCAAACGAAATGAGGACTGTCCACACGGTAGTGTCAGTATAACAGTTTGTCAAGACCAACAATTTATTATTCATTCAGGGTTTTATACTTTTACAAAAAGGGGCTGGTTAGTCAATTAACATACAATTAAAAACTGCTAGGTTATTGGCTGTTTTAGTATAAGTATGATAATTATGATAAAAGGGCTGAAGTAGCAGATTTATTGTTCTTTGCCCCAGTTTTCCTACGTGACTAGTAAAGAAAATAATAGATATCTAACCTGACCTTCTGTCTTTGTTTCCCTTTTACTGTGTCCTTGGTAAAAAGTCCCTATGAGCTATCTTTTGCAGCAGCCTGACTTATGTAGGCCAGGGGTCATCTCTTAAGCAACTGATTATAGCTAGCATCAGCTTTTGCATAGATATGTGTGAGCACAGGATTTTTTAGCAAGTGAGATATATCTGACTGTAAATGCATATACATATACTTTGAATATATGGAATACATATATATTTCCATGACAAGTGAGGATACAGTAGGTGAGGGTAGAGCTGGTCATACAGTGGTAACAAGGGTTACTAAAGGTTGAACGCTTGTTGGAAGAGGGAGATCTTAGGTTCCTTTCATAGTCTGGTATGTTGGGGTAGGGCATTCCAGAGTAGGAAGGATGCACAGGAGAAATCTTGTATTCGATTATGGAAAGAGGAAATAAGAGGGTAGTGCCGAATTAGATCTTGTGAAGATCGTAGGTTGCGTGCAGTTACTGTAAGTATCGGGAGACTAAGTCATAGATCTATGGAGGAGACAGGTTGTGAATGCATTTTTATGCCATGGTTAGGGTTTTGAATTGGAGTCTCTGGGCAATGGTGACAAAATAAAGGGATTGACAGAGAGGAGAGGCCAAAGACTAGCAGAGGAGATTTGTCAGTGTGGTATCTCAGTGCTAGCTCATATATCTGAGTGCTCCAAGTGTCGCCATTTTAGGCCGGTTTTCCATTTATGTCTTGTATATCACTGTAGTTATATACAGCTCTATTTAGCCTAAAAAAATAAAAAAATACAGGCCACAGATCTGTCAGTGTGGTATCTCCGTGCCAGCTCATATATCTGCGTGCTCCAAGTTTGGCCATTTTAGGCCGGTGTTCCTTTTTTTTTCTTCTGTGTTACTGTAGTTATATACAGCTCTATTTAGCCTAAAAAAAAGCAAAAAATACAGGCCACAGATCTGTCAGTGTGGTATCTCCATGCCAGCTCATATATCTGCATGCTCCAGGTTTGGCCATTTTATGCCAGTTTTCCATTTTTTTCTTGTGTGTCACTGTACTTATATACAGCACTATTTAGCCTAAAAAAGCAAAAAATACAGGCCACAGATTTGTCAGTGTGGTATCTCTCTGCTAGCTCATATATCTGTGTGCTCCAAGTTTTGCCATTTTTAGGCTGGTTTTCCATTTTTTTCTTGTGTGTCACTGTAGTTATATACAGCACTATTTAGGCTAAAAAAATAAAAAAATACAGGTCACAGATTTGTCAGTGTGGTATCTCCGTGCCAGCTCATATAGCTGCGTGCTTCAATTTTGGCCATTTTAGTCCGGTTTTCCATTTTTTTTTGGGAGTCACTGTGGTTATATACAGCACTATTTAACCTAAAAAAGAAAAAATACAGGCCACAGATTTGTCAGTGTGGTATCTCCCTAACAGGCATCATTTATCTGTTTAAAAAATTGGGTCATTTTAGGCCTACATATTCTAGTGTTTTTGCAGTCTGTTACCGTACTTATTGACACAAATCTGATAAGCCAAAAAACATTTTTACCTACAGTCAAGATAGGTAAAAGTGTTTTTTTTCAGCACACATATCAGATACAAGTTGGCTCCCAATTCAGCCATTTGTAGTGAATGTGTATAATATTCTAGTCCACTTACAATGGGAAAGGCGAGTGGCAAGGTATGGGGAAGTGGACGTGATTGTGATGGTGCATGCCGAGGTTGAGGCCGTGGCCAAGCTGAAATTGGGCCTCCAAAAACACACATATCTTCTCGCTGGACCTTAGTGTCCGAAATCCTAGGGGACCACTGCAAGACAGCACTATTGAAGCCCGAGCAGTGTGAAAAAGTTGTTGGTTGGAAAGCGGATAATACTTCCAGTTACTTATTCACCACTACCAGCACCCTGTCTTCCACATGGTCAAGTCTGAGTAGCCGTGAATCTGGTCCGTATATTCCTCACCCTGATCCTCCTACCTCCCACCATGCTAAGTGCCCTTAGACAACTGATCCCACACTCGGACAATCCGAAGAGATGTTTAGTTTTCCATTTGTAGATTCATGCCTCTAGCCTGGTCCACTTGAAGCGGGGCAAGATGATATTCCATGTAGAGATGCATAAATATTTGAGCAGACACGGTCACAAGAGGTGGACGATGATGAAACACAATTGCCGGAAAGTCAGGAGGAGGACCAGGGAGTGGAAGTGGAAGATGAGGTGGTGGATGATATAGTAACAGACCCATCCAGGAAGGAGAAGATGCAGAGTGAGGACAGCAGCACACAGGGGGAGGTAGGCGTAGCACCAGTTCAGGCAGGAAGAAGCAGTGTGGTGGCTGCTGACAGAAGGCGTTCAACTGATCCCCGTAACACCAACATGACTGAAGTTGCAAGTCCAATTGTTAGGTCTTCTCGAGTCTGGTTATTTTTTAAAGACTCTGCCTATAATCCCAGACAGGGCATTTGCAACACCTGTCATGCCAGCATCAGCAGGGGTAGCAAAACTACCAGCCTTACCACCACCAACATGATCAGGCACATGGCAGCAAAGCACCTGACTTTGTGGACCCAATCCCAGGCTCCAGGAACAGTGTCTGCGGGTGACACCACGGCTTCTTCCACTGTTATGCGTGCAAGCCAATCCCCTGTCCACGGTGCATGTGAAGATGACTCCTGCCCTACATATACCATTGCCCACCGTCAAATAGCACCATTGTCAAGCACGTCCATGTCCTTGCCCCAGCACACACAGCCAATGCCCCACAGGCCACAGTACTCAATTCTCATATTTCTCATCTGCTTGCGCTCGAAATGTTGCCTATTAGGCTCATGGAGATGGAAGCTTTCCGCAACCTGATGGCGGTGGCCGTCCCAAGGTACTTGGTCCCCAACCGCCACTATTTCTCCCGTCCTGGCATTACACAAGCACGTGCCCCACAACATTACCCGTGCCCTAAAAAATGCAGTTACTGGGAACGTACATCTAACCATGGACACGTGGACAAGTGCTTGTGGCCAGGAATGGTACATCTTGCTGAAGGCACACAGGGTTATCAAAGTGAAAGCCGGGATCCAGTCAGACCTTTTGATGGAACATGTCCTCCCGACGTCAAGGATTGCGGGCCCTACGTCAATCAGGGTTGCCCCCACTGTGTACAGCCCCTGCACCTCCTCTTTCTCGTCTTCAGTTTCCATCTCTGAAAAGAGAATATCAGTCACAAGATGGAAGCACTGCAGCACTGCCAAAGCCAAGCGGCAACAGGCTGTGCTGAAGCTAATTTGCTTATGTGACAAACTGCACAATGCTGAAGAGTTATTGACAGCTCTGAAAGAGCAGGCAGATGTGTGTCTGACACCGCTAAATCTCCATCCAGGCATAGTTGTGTGTGACAATGGCAGGAACCTGGTGGCGGCTCTGAGGCGAGGTGAACTGACACATGTACCATACCTGGCCCATGTGCTTATCTCGTTGTACAAAGTTTCCTAAAAAGCTACCTGGAGCTGCTGGATCTGCTGTTGAAAGTGCGACGCCTGTGTGCCCATTTTAGAAAGTCAGCTACAGCTTTAGCCGCCCTTGCCATGCTTCAGCAGCGATTGCAGATTCCGTCTCACCGACTGGTGAGTGATGTCCCCAAGTGTTGGAACTCTACACTGCATATGTTGGAAAGAATTTGTGAGCAGAAGTGGGCAGTTGTTGAATACTAGCATCAACAAGGCCATCGTTTTTCATGTTTGACTCCACACATAAGACCTCAGGAGTGGACATGGATGTCAGACATATGTAACATCCTTCAAAACTTTGAGGAGTCCATCAAGATGGTGAGCGGCGATGATGCAATAATTAGCATCACCATCCCGCTCATCTGCATTCTGAAAAGCTGTCTGCTCACAATCAAAGAGGATGAATTGCAGGTAGAGCACGAGGACAAGGAGCAAGGAACCATACAGGGTGATTACACACAGTCCAGCCTCATGTCATCCCTGCGTGGAATGGTTGACAATGAGGAAGAGGAGGGGGAGGAAGAACAGGAGCTACTTTCATGCGCTATAGACGGAACTACTACCACAACTGTCATACCGTCTGTTCAGCATGGATGGCCTGAGGACAGGGAAGGAGAGGAAGAAGAGTAGGAGGACACCTTGGTCAGTCATCCTGTTGGTGAGGACACAGAAGGCTTGCCTGTTGCTAGTGATGGGTGAGCACTAAAATGCTCTGGTGCTCGTTGCTCGGGTCGAACAAATTGGAATACTTGGGTACTCAGAATTCTCGGGACAGAACAACGAGCTCAATGTAAGTCTATGGGAGACCCAAGCATTTTTACTGCAATTCCCCCGAGGGTTCTTTTTAAGGTCTAAAAACATCTGAAAATGATGGAAACACTGCTCAAGTGACATGGGGATATCATGGGGATCGCCACTGGAAGCATTCCTGACTCCTAGTTCACAGCTTTAAACAATGTTGTCAGAGTTTCATGCAATTTTTTCCGGTGCACCAAAAAACATACCAAAACGAAACCAAAACAGATTTTGCTGGGTAATATGTTAAGGCACATCCTTTCCAGGTTAATGACTTGTAAATAAGGCAAAATAATTAACCCAGATCAAAATGTTCTCCACCACTTGGGCTATGTTCAGACACAGCGTTTTTGAAGCGTTTTTCAACTTTTTCATTGCTTTCAACCAAAGCAAATGCATTCACTGGGAAATGTCATTGTAACATTTACCAACTCCAGCTAGCCATGTGGTGTTTGACACATAAGCAGACATATCTTGTTTCATTTCTGAAGGAGGGACTCAAAGTCACAGAACCTATTTTTACAGGGGCATCAGGCAGCATTAATCTGCTTAAAGTTCCATTATTAAACAGTGGGTCTCCTAAACTGTTATAGCCTATGCAGTGAGTGAGTGGGCTGCCAAGAATTACGACGCACCTCAATACCCCTTTCACGAGATGTCCAGGAGGGCTTCTATAAAATATGTTGCATTTAATGCAAGGCCTGCCCTGCTAACAAGTCATATGCACCCCAATAAGCCTTTGAACCCACATACTGGATGGGAACAGGAAAATCTACTTCACATTATTATTTTTTTTACTCCCATTCTGTTTTCTTATGGATTGACTGCAAGGCCTGCCCTGCTACCAAGTCATATGCACCCCGATAACCCCAATCCCCCCCTTGGAAGAAACATGGAGGAGGGCCTCTTAACAAAAAAAATGTCCCATTAAAAAGGATAGGGACTCCTAGACTTGGAATGCCTATACACTAAGTTTGTTGGATGGCAAACATTTACCCATGTGGGGTATACCTCAAACTTTTCTATAACAAGTATTTTACACCCATCAAAAACACCCACACTTTTTAGGATGTTGACAATGGCTGTAGCAGCACGGAACACGTTAACACTGGTGATCTAGTGGCGGCCGATGATGAGACGTGGAGGAAGGCCTGATGAACTATGCCCAATTTAAAGGAACGGGTCTCCTAGACTCGTAATGCCTATACACAAAGTGCTTGGTCTGACAGACATTTCCCCATGGGGGTACATTTTTAAAAAAATATACTATGGGCATCATAGAAACCTTTGACAAAAATTGTACTGGCTGTAGCAGCACAGAACCCGATAACCCTTGTGGTGTAGTGGTGGAGAAGGAGGAGACATAATGATAAATCATACTGAAATCAAACAAATAACTTAAAAATGTGAATCCACCTATGAAAGAAAATAACAAAAGGAAGGGGTGAACACAGGTTCATAGATATAAAAAGTCAGAATGTGTTCAACGAGATATGTTTGTCCCTAGCAACAGCTCATAGACAGGGATATAAGTTAAAATATAATATTATAGGATTTCACAATTTTTATATTGGAGAGGTATACACTAGGTCATAAGAGGATGCTCCACAGATAGGAAAAATGGAAAATATAAGAATAAATTGGAAGAATAGATGTACTTCTCATTTGTATGAGATTTTCCCATGGGGGAGTAACATTTGTTTTGGTTTAAAATTAGTAGCGGGCATCATAAATACACCGTTGCCAAAAATTGGACTGGCTGTAACAGCACAGAACATGTTAACCCTGGTGATCTTGTGGCAGAGAATGAGGAGACATTGATGAAGACCTCATTTAAAAACTAAGCCCAATGTAAAGGAGTGGGTCTCCTAGACTTGTAACGCCCATACACGCAGTGCATGGGCTGACAAACATTTCACCATGGGCGGCACATTTTTTAAATATATACTATGGGGATCATAGACACCCTTGCCAAAAATTGGACTGCCTGTACACGTTAACCCTGGTGATCTAATGGTGGAGAATGAGGCGACATTGATGAAGGCCTCATTTAAAAGCTAAGCCCAATGTAAAGGAGTGGGTCTCCTAGACTTCTAACGCCCATACACGCAGAGCATGGGCTGACAAACATTTCTCCATGGGGGCACATTTTTTAAATATATACTATGGTGTTGTGAATATGCTGGATGCAGCTTCAGAGCTGGGGCTCCCTCCAGTGGTTGCTGAGGGTAATGAACTGATTACTGAATGGCCTTCAGCTGGCGCTGAATGGTAGGATATAAGTGGCCTGAGTTCCCAGCAGCCTTGCCGGTTATCAATTGTTCCTTCTGGTCTTGCTTGAAGCACTGCTAGTTTCCTGCTCTCCTTCAGATAAGTGTTTGCTGTTTTTTTTTCCTCTGTTTGATTTTCTCTGCTGGTTTGCTGCTTGCAGTGGACTGCAGCCTGTCCCGTTTTGGGGGTCTGGCGCTGCAATTGTGCTCTGTTTGTGTCTGCACTTTTGCTTTGCTCCTTTGTTACTTTTTATTTGCTGAATAGCGTTTTGTTACACCAGAGATCTGATTTAGGTGGATGAGATCGTGTGATCACAGGTTTTTTGGCAATCAGAAGTGTTGGTATTTTTGTTAGGGTTTTGTTGGATTGCAGTCAGAATTCTTTCCTGTACTTTTCTGTCTAGAAAGATTGGGCCCCAGCGTTTGCTCATTCTATTTTCTGTCTGTGTCCGTGCTTCTTCTATTCTAACCGCCATTACATGTTTGGGGGCTTCCTATTTTCTTTGGGGATCTGCTCCGGGGCAGATAGTTTTCATCTTTCGGCCTTTAGGTGTAGTTATCTCTCAGACTGTAACGAGGCGTCTACGATCAATGTAGGAACGCTCCACGGCTACCTCTAGTTGTGTGGTTAGTTCAGGTTACTGCAATCCAATAGGTTCCAGCCTCTCTGGTGTATTACCGCTTTTGCTATTTTTTGCTATTTCTCCTCAGTTACCGAAACATAACAGTATAACCTGCCCAAAAACTGAAAATTGTATGATACTCACATAAGGGGAGAATAGTAATAAAGAAACTCTTTTTGTTGCATTTTTTCCCCTCTTTTCTCTGGGTGCTGAGGAGGATTTTTTTTCTCTCAATGGAGTTTGCACAGTTGTCTGGCCATGTGGATCAGCTTGCCACTGAGGTTCGGAGTATTGCTACCTATCTTGCTGGGTTGCCGGTTGTGGAACCTAGGATCCCCATGCCAGATTTGTTTTTGGGGGATCGATCCAAATTTCTGAATTTCAAAAATAACTGTAAGTTGTTTTTTGCCTTAAAGCCTAAGTCCTCAGGGAACGCGGTACAGCAGGTTCAAATTGTCATCTCCCTGCTGCGCGGCAACCCTCAGGATTGGGCTTTTTCCCTGACACCTGGGGATCCTGTTTTGAATGATATTGATGTATTTTTTCAGGCTCTGGGGTTATTGTACGATGAACCTAATGTCACTGATCAAGCTGAAAAGATCTTGTTGGCATTAAATCAGGGTCTTGAAGACGCTGAGTTGTACTGTCAGAAATTTCGAAAGAGGGCAGTCCTGAACAAATGGAATGATGATGCTTTGGCAGCCCTTTTTCGAAAGGGTCTGTCAGAAAAAGTAAAGGATGTTATGGTGGGATTCCCTGTTCCCTCTGGTCTCAATGATTCTATGTCTTTGGCTATTCAAATTGACAGACGTTTGCGTGAGCGCAGAGGTATGCGTGAGATAGTGTTGCCTTGTGAGCCAGCTCCTGAGCCCATGCAGTGTGATGGAGTGACTTCTGGGGCTCAGCGTCATGAGTTTCGTAAGCACAATGGGTTATGTTTTTACTGTGGTGACGCTTCCCATGCTATTTCTGTCTGCCCTAAGCGGGGAAGACGTTTTGCACGCTCAGTTGTCTTGGGTAGTGTTCAGACTAAATTTCTGTTGACTGTTACCCTGATTTGCTCCCTGTCCACATTTTCTCTTAAGGCTTTTGTTGATTCAGGTGCAGCTATTAACCTGATGGATTTTGACTTTGTCAAACGTTGTGGGTTTCCCATGATACCCTGAGGAAGTCTATTCCCCTACTGGGCATTGATTCTACCCCTTTGGGGGAGAATAAACTCCAGTTTTCTACTCAGGTGATAATGAGGGTTGAACCAGATCATCAGGAGATTTGCAAATTTCTGGTGCTGCATAATCTGCATGACATTATTGTACTAGGTTTCCCTTGGTTACAGTCTCATATTCCTGTTTTGGATTGGAAATCTGGGTCTGTGACCAGTTGGGGCTGCCAATGTGTAATACTGACACTCCTGTTTTTTCTGCCTCTCTCCAGTCTCAGGATGTCCCTGACTTTTTGACTGATTTTTCTGATGTGTTTAGTGAAAGTAAATCTGTATCCTTGCCCCCTCACAGGAGCTATGATTGCGCTATTGAATTACTGCCTAGTGGTAAATTTCCTAAATGTCGCCTTTTTAATTTATCTGTACCTGAACACAATGCTATGCGATCCTATATCAAAGAGTCATTGGAGAAGGGTCATATCAGACCATCCTCTTCACCCTTGGGCGCCGTTTTTTTCTTTGTGGCCAAAAAGGATGGTTCATTGAGGCCGTGTATTGATTATCGCCTCCTGAATAAGATCACTGTTAAATATCAATATCCGTTACCTTTGATTTCTGACCTATTTTCCAGAGTGAAAAGTGCTAGTTGGTTTACCAAGCTTGACCTCAGGGGGGCGTATAACCTTATTTGCATTAAGCACGGGGATGAATGGAAGATGGCATTTAATACCCCAGAGGGGCATTTTGAATACCTAGTGATGCCTTTTGGGCTTACTGATGCCCCTTCCGTCTTCCAATCCTTCATGAATGATATTTTCAGGGATTTTGTGGATAAATTTCTGATTGTTTAATTGGATGATATCTTGATTTTTTCCAATGACTGGGACTCTCATGTGAAACATGTTCGGACTGTGTTCCAGATTTTAAGAGAGAATGCACTGTATGTGAAGGGATCAGAGTGTCTTTTTGGCGTACAGAAGGTCTCATTTCTGGGATTCATTTTGTCTTCATCTGTTATTGAAATGGACCCGGTCAAGGTTCAGGCCATCTGTGATTGGGTTCAACCTACTTCATTGAAGGCTCTACAGAGATTTTTGAGTTTTGCCAATTTTTATCATAAATTTATTGGTAATTTCTCCGGTATTGTTAAACCATTGACTGATTTGACCAAAAAGGGTTCCGATGTGGTGAATTGGCCTCCTGAGGCAGTTTCTGCGTTTCAGGAACTTAAGCAGAGATTCATTTCTGCTCCTGTTCTATGGGAGCCTGATGTTTCTCTGCCGTTTCAGATGGAGGTTGATGCCTCTGAGATTGGGGCAGGTGCCGTTTTGTCCCAAAGGGATCCAGAGACCTCTAAGAGTAACCCTTGTGCCTTTTTCTCTCGAAAATTTTCTCCAACTGAACGTAATTATGACGTGGGTAATCGGGAGTTATTGGCCATGAAGTGGCCCTTTGAAGAGTGGAGACATTGGCTGGAAGGAGCCAAACATCACGTGGTGGTCCTCACGGACCATAAGAACCTGGTTTATCTCGAATCAGCCAAGCGACTTAATCCTAGACAGGCCAGGTGGGCCTTGTTTTTCACACGTTTTAATTTTGTGGTTCTTTTCTTCCTGGCACTAAGAATGTCAATGCGGATGCCCTCTCGAGGAGTTTCTTTGCAGATTCTCCTGAGTTATCTGATCCTGCTGTTATTTTGAAAGAGGGTGTGGTTCTTTCCGCCATTTCGCCCAATTTGAGACTGGCTCTGGATGGGTGTCAGGAGGATAAACCTGAGCGCTGCCCTGTTGGTAAGTTGTTTGTTCCAGACCAGTGGAAAAAGAGTGTGATGTCTGAGATTCATTGTTCCGCATTGGCTGGTGGTCCCGGGATTTTTGGTACCAGAGACTTGGTGAGTCGCTCCTTTTGGTGGTCTACCTTGTCTCGTGACATCAGGGACTTTGTGCAGTCCTGTGGAACTTGCTCTCGTTCCAAGCCTTGCTCTCGTTCTAGTGGTTTGTTAATGCCATTACCTGTACCCAAGAGGCCATGGACCCATATTTCTATGGATTTTATTTCTGACCTTCCTGTCTCTCAGAGATTGACCGTTATCTGGATAATCTGTGATAGGTTTTCCAAGATGATACATCTTGTGCCATTACCTAAGTTGCCTTCCTCCTCCGAGTTGGTGCCTTTGTTCTTTCAGCATGTGGTTCGGTTACATGGCATTCCGGAGAACATTGTGTCTGACAGAGGAGTCCAGTTTGTTTCCAGATTTTGGAGTACATTTTGTTCTAAATTTGGTGTTCAGTTATCTTTCTCCTCTGCATTTCACCCTCAGACCAATGGACAAACCGAGAGAACAAACCACACCTTGGAGACTTATTTGAGATGTTTTGTGTCCGCTTATCAAGATGACTGAGTCTCTTTTTTGCCTTTGGCTGAGTTTGCTCTTAATAATAGAGCTAGCTCTGCCACCTTGATGTCTCCATTTTTCTGCAATTCCGGGTTTCACCCTCGATTTTATTCAGGACAGGCGGAGGCTTCTGTCTGTCTGTGGGTTGACTCTATTGTGCAGCGTAGTAGACAGCAGATTTGGGACCAGGTGGTGGAGAGGTTGTCTCTCTCTCAGGAGAAGGCCCAGCGGTTTGCCAACCGGCATAGGACTGCTGGTCCTCGTTTTAAAATGGGGGACTTGGTTTGGTTGTCCTCAAGGACTATCCCTATGAAGGTTGCATCTCCAAAATTTAAGCCAAGGTTCATTGGACCTTATAAGATAATGGATAATATTAATCCGGTTTCCTTCCGTTTGATTCTTCCAGGGACATTTAAGATCCATAACGTGTTCCACAAGTCCTTATTGAAGAGGTTTGTCGAACCAGTGGTTCCTATGGCTGCGCCTCCTGACCCTGTTTTGGTTGAGGGAAATTTGGAGTATGTGGTTGAGAAGATATTGGATTCTCGTTTTGCTAGACGGAAACTCCAGTATTTGGTTAAGTGGAGAGGTTATGGTCAGGAGGACAATTCTTGGGTGTTTGCGTCAGACATTCATGCTGGGAGTCTTATCCGTGCCTATCATCAAGCCCATCCTGATCGGCCTGGTTGCGCAGGTGAGGGTTCGGTGACCTCTCCTCAAGGGGGGGGACTGTTGCGAATATGCTGAAGGCGGCTTCTGAGCTGGAGCTCCCTCCGGTGGTTGCTGAGGGTTATGAACTGATTACTGATTGGTCTTCAGCTGGCGCTGAATGGTAGGATATAAGTGGCCTGAGTTCCCAGCAGCCTTGCCGGTTATCAATTGTTCCTTCTGGTCTTGCTTGAAGCACTGCTAGTTTCCTGCTCTCCTTCAGATAAGTGTTTGCTGTTTTTTTTCCCTCTGTTTGATTTTCTCTGCTGGTTTGCTGCTTGCAGTGGACTGCAGCCTGACCCCTTTTGGGGGTCTGGCGCTGCAATTGTGCTCCGTTTGTGTCTGCACTTTTGCGTTGCTCCTTTGTTACTTTTTATTTGCTGAATAGCGTTTTGTTACACCAGAGATCTGATTTAGGTGGATGTGATCGTGTGATCTCAGGTTTTTGGCAATCAGAAGTGTTGGTATTTTTGTTAGGGTTTTGTTGGATTGCAGTCAGAATTCTTTCCTGTACTTTTCTGTCTAGACAGATTGGGCCCCAGCGTTTGCTCATTCTATTTTCTGTCTGTGTCCGTGCTTTCTTCTTGTCTAACCGCCATTACATGTTTGGGGGCTTCCTATTTTCTTTGGGGATCTGCTCCGGTGCAGATAGCTTTCATCTTTCTGCCTTTAGGTGTAGTTATCTCTCAGGCTGTGACGAGGCGTCTAGGATCACCGTAGGAACGCTCCACGGCTACTTCTAGTTGTGTGGTTAGTTCAGGTTACTGCAATCCAATAGGTTCCAGCCTCTCTGGTGTATTACCGCTTTTGCTATTTTTTGCTATTTCTCCTCAGTTACCGAAACATAACACTATGGGCATCACAGACACCCTTGCCAAAAATTGGACTGCCTGTAGCAGCACAGAACATGTTAACCCTGGTGATCTAGTGGTGGAGAATGAGGCGACATAATGATAAATCATAATGATATCAAACAAATTATTAAAAAATGTGAATCCACCTATGAAAGAAAATAACAAAAGGGAGGGGAGAACACAGGTTCATAGATATGAAGCCAGAAAGTGTCCAACGAGATATGTTTGTCCCTAGCAACAGCTCAGAGACAGGGATATAAATTAAAATATAATAGTATTTCAATATATTTCTATTGTAGAGGTATACATTAGGTCCTAAGAGGATGGTCCAGAGATAGTAAAACTGGAAAATATAAGAATAAATGGGAAGATAATACATTAGTGTTGAGCATTCCGATACCGCAAGTATGGGGTATCGGCCGATATTCGCGTTATCGGAATTCCGATACTTAATTCCGATACTTTTTCCATATCGTATCCCGGGAATCGGAAGTTCCCATAATTCTTTGAGAGGCAATGTGATTTTAGTCAGCCAATGAGGAATCCTACGAAGTGTGGGCACATCCTGTAATGATGCGGTCATCTTAACTAATGGCATGGCTGTGATTGGCTGCTGAAATGATGTCAGAATGCACTATAAAAGGCGCCGCAGCCATTTTAGCGTCACTGTGCTGTGAACTCAGTTAGGGACAGAACGCTGCTGTGCTGACTCTGAGGGACAGTTAGATATTGCGATTTTGTGTACTACTGTGCTTGAGGCAGGCTAGTTTACCAACCGCTGTGTAAAGCTTCATTTTGCCAGTGTTGTTTTAACAGCTCTGTGCAAGGTGTGTGTGTGACAGTGCAGGTGACGCTGCAGTTTGCTCTGCATCCACCGCTGTTTGTAGGCATCTGCACGTGTCACTTTTTTTTTTTTTTTTTATTTTTATTTAGTGGAATTGGTGCAGCTCCATTATATTAGAAAAAAATCAAATCTATTAGTGTGACGTGCTTCCATCCGTATACAATACATTGGTTGCAAACACTATAGAAGTACAGAAAGGAGCTTTTCACAGATTGTGGACAGTTGTGTTTCAGTGTTCACTTCAGTCTGTGTTTTTTACTTTTTTGAGTGCAGATCACGCTCCAGTTACATGTTCAAGCACTGCTGCTTGTACTCTGCTGAGCGTGTCTCAGTGGCTCATCCTTTTCATTTATCTCCAATTGGTTCTGCTACATTCCATTTAAAATAAATCTAATCTATTAGTGTGACGCGCTTCTATCCGTATACAATACATTGGTTGCAAACACTATAGAAGTACAGAAAGGAGCTTTTCACAGATTGTGGACAGTTGTGTTTCAGTGTTCACTTCAGTCTGTGTTTTTTACTTTTTTGAGTGCAGATCACGCTCCAGTTACTTGTTCAAGCACTGCTGCTTGTACTCTGCTGAGCGTGTCTCAGTGGCTCATCCTTTTCATTTATCTCCAATTGGTTCTGCTACATTCCATTTAAAATAAATCTAATCTATTAGTGTGACGCGCTTCCATCCGTATACAATACATTGGTTGCAAACACTATAGAAGTACAGAAAGGAGCTTTTCACAGATTGTGGACAGTTGTGTTTCAGTGTTCACTTCAGTCTGTGTTTTTTACTTTTTTGAGTGCAGATCACGCTCCAGTTACTTGTTCAAGCACTGCTGCTTGTACTCTGCTGAGCGTGTCTCAGTGGCTCATCCTTTTCATTTATCTCCAATTGGTTCTGCTACATTCCATTTAAAATAAATCTAATCTATTAGTGTGACGCGCTTCCATCCGTATACAATACATTGGTTGCAAACACTATAGAAGTACAGAAAGGAGCTTTTCACAGATTGTGGACAGTTGTGTTTCAGTGTTCACTTCAGTCTGTGTTTTTTACTTTTTTGAGTGCAGATCACGCTCCAGTTACATGTTCAAGCACTGCTGCTTGTACTCTGCTGAGCGTGTCTCAGTGGCTCATCCTTTTCATTTATCTCCAATTGGTTCTGCTACATTCCATTTAAAATAAATCTAATCTATTAGTGTGACGCGCTTCCATCCGTATACAATACATTGGTTGCAAACACTATAGAAGTACAGAAAGGAGCTTTTCACAGATTGTGGACAGTTGTGTTTCAGTGTTCACTTCAGTCTGTGTTTTTTACTTTTTTGAGTGCAGATCACGCTCCAGTTACTTGTTCAAGCACTGCTGCTTGTACTCTGCTGAGCGTGTCTCAGTGGCTCATCCTTTTCATTTATCTCCAATTGGTTCTGCTACATTCCATTTAAAATAAATCTAATCTATTAGTGTGACGCGCTTCCATCCGTATACAATACATTGGTTGCAAACACTATAGAAGTACAGAAAGGAGCTTTTCACAGATTGTGGACAGTTGTGTTTCAGTGTTCACTTCAGTCTGTGTTTTTTACTTTTTTGAGTGCAGATCACGCTCCAGTTACATGTTCAAGCACTGCTGCTTGTACTCTGCTGAGCGTGTCTCAGTGGCTCATCCTTTTCATTTATCTCCAATTGGTTCTGCTACATTCCATTTAAAATAAATCTAATCTATTAGTGTGACGCGCTTCCATCCGTATACAATACATTGGTTGCAAACAATATAGAAGTACACAAACGGGCCTTTCACAGCTACTGAACATGGGTTTTTAATTTTTAACTAAAATATGTATTTTTTCAAATGACACAAATATAAGTAATGTTGAAGAGGAATAGTCCTACATCCATTGTTTGCACAATATTACAGGTGTACATCATGTCCCTTAATCAACAATGTATTATTATATTTACTTGTATGCTTTTATTTAAAAGCCAAGAACACAGAAGGATAACCTTCGCACTGCAGCTGTTGTCAAAGTTCAACCCACATTATGCACTTCCAACATTGCAGCATTTGAGGCATGATGTGAGTTGGATTGGTCAAAGTTATGGAGTGAGAAGGTTCACCATCAGTACCCTATAGCATAAGTATGCTTTTGTGTTAGCATTTGTGTTAGACATGTGGATATCTGCCATAATATGTCACAATTATTTAGTTACAGATTTGTTACCAACACTAATCATTGAATGGTTTTAAATTTGACGTTTCACTTGTTTACAGCTTAGAAATAAGGGTGTAGCCTGATATCTATGTGTAGCACTAGCCACTTTAACATGTCATGTTTTTTTAAACATGTGTAGCTAGGTAGCAGTAATTTTTGCCGGACACACAGCAGGGAACAGCAGGCGTTACTGAACCCCACTATCACTATAGCTTGTGTATTGGTCTGTGGACACGACACTTCTGAGCAGCAACTGGCAGTGTTGTAGCCCAGGGAGTATAGCTCAGGTGGTAGAAAGATGAACATAACAGGAGACATGGAAAACGTTGCCAACCAGTTAGTTAATCTGAAACCGGACAGGCAAATTCAGGCGAGATCCATGCCTAGTTCATTTTCAGAAAAGTAAGCCGTTCTACATTATCGTAGGATAGTCGCATGCAACGGTCTGTTAGTACACCACCTGCAGCAGTAAAGACGCGCTCCGATAATACACTGGCAGCAGATCAAGCCAGCACCTCCAATGCATACTGGCTAAGCTCTGGCCATGTATCCAGCTTAGAGACACAAAACTTGAATGGGGAAGAGCCATCTGGGAGTTCACTGAGAGGGCAAGACATGTAGTCTGTCACCATCTTACGGAAATGTTGCCTCCTGCTGACTGGAGCCGTCTCGGATGGTGTAGACATTGGTGGCGCTGCCACAAAACTTCGACACATTTGGAACATACTGTTCTTGCCCTGTGCAGAGGCGCTGCTTGTGCTCCCTCTTGTTGCAGAGCTGTCTCCACTGCCTCGACGCACAGAGCTGCTTTGTAAATCAGTAGCAGCAGCAGTGCTCTCGGCTGGAATGGAGAACATTATGGATTGCACCAGTGTGTCTTGGTACTTCCGCATTTTACGCTCCCGGTTCAACGGTGTGATGAGGCTTTGTAACTTGTCCCGCTAGCGAGGGTCTAGGAGGGTGTACACCCAATAATCAGACGTGGTGTGAATGTGTTCGATGCGGCGGTCGTTTCTCAGCCACTGCAGCATGAAATCAACCATGTGCTGCAGACTCCCAACTGGCCAAGAAACGTTGTCCCCTGCAAGAGGCGTCATCTCCGCCTGCTGTGCATCACCCCACCCTTGGTCTACATACTGACTAGAGCATTGTCTACCTCCCTCTGGAGCGATGTCTTCCTCCTCCATTGACTCCTCCTCATCCTCCTCACAAAGTCCTTCAAATACATATAAATTTACAAAATTTAAAACTCAAAATTTAAAAACTTTGTATCATAATTCTGTAACATCAGTTTATGGAAACACAATAGCATTACAAAAGGATAGACAAAAAATGTACATTATGTGCTTTGTAAATACATTAAAAGTTTGTAATGGTTATGAAAATATAGACAGCGACTCTGGAGGTTCAATTGTTGATACAGCATGGTACTTTGAAAGTCCTCCAGCCCTTTGTGAGGAACCACGTTGCGCTGACTGTCCAGAAGGTGATGGAATTTGTGACTCCTCATCCTCCACCTCTTCCAAAACCTCATGCCTTAGTGCTTGCAGTGTTTTTTGAAGCAGGCAGATAAGGGGGACAGTCAGACTGACTAGTGCATCATCTGCACTCGCCATCCGCGTTGACTCATCAAACGCACGCAAAACGTGGCAGATATCCTTCATAGAGTTATTCGCCACTCATTACACTGGCAGTGGCTGCCCATTCATTATAGGATCCAATTCTAATTACTGGTTCTCACCAACATAGCTCTCCACAGCGCAGCACCCCCCTACATCTCCTCCCTTATTTATATTTATCGGCCTAACCGACTGCTGCACTCTGCAAACGACCTTCGACTAACCTCTGCACTAATCCGTACCTCCCACTCCCAACTCCAAGACTTCACCCGCGCTGCGCCAATCCTCTGGAATGCTCTACCCCAAGAAATTAGGACTATCCGCAATTTGGATGGTTTCAGGCGCTCCCTCAAAACACATTTGTTCACAGTGGCCTATCACATTCACTAATCAAAGTCATTCTATGTGTAATTCTGTGTGTGTAGCCCATTCACTATCTCCATGCATCCCTCACTTCCTTAAAATGGCTGGACCATCATTGTAAAAACACCATTGTATATAAACACCTGTACTTTGTATCTCCCACACCTCATTGTAGATTGTAAGCTTTCACCAGCAGGGGCGGCTGATTTTGCTTTAATTATTGTATTGTTAACGTTATTACTTATGACTCGTGTTTTGAAACTGTTAAACTGTAAAGCACTGCGGAATATTATGGCGCTATATAAATAAATAATATTATTATTCTTATTATAGAGGCCCACTCAGTAGTGGTGAAGTGTGAACGCCGCAAATTGCGAGTTGACTGCGCCTGATGCAGCTGATACTCCATTACTGTTGGCTGCTGCTCACACAACCGCTCCAACATATGTAACGAGGAATTCCACCTGGTGGGTACGTCACATATGATGCGATGTTCATGAAGGTGAAATCTGCGTTGCAGAGCTGCAATCAGCGATCTGGCCATGCTGGAACGTCGCAAGTGAGCGCACTCTAGGCGGACCTTGTGCAGCAGTGCATCAAGATCCGGATAGTCCCTCAAAAAACTCTGCACGACCAAGTTGAGCACATATGACAGACATGGTATGTGAGTGAGGTTGCCAAGGCCCAGAGCTGACACCAGATTTCGGCCATTGTCACACACTACCAAGCCTGCCTGTAGATTCTCTTCCAAAAACCACACGTCGCTCTCCTGCTTTATGGCATTACAGAGCTCCTGCGCTGTGTGGCTAAGATTCCCCATGGAAATTAATTTCAGGATGGCCTGTTGACATTTGGACACGGCTGTGCTCATATCGGTCGCAACAGGTAAACGTTCACGGGTCCATGTGGAGGTAGACCGTGACGGCTCCTGCAGCGATGATTCTGAGGAACTGGAATAGGAGGAGGAATCAATGTGTACAGACTTGATTCCTGCAATCCTTGCAGTTGGCAGAACACGTACAGCGCCACTCGCAAGATCAGTACCCGGCTGCACAACATTGACCCAATGGGCAGTGAGGGAAAGGTATTGTCCCTGGCCATGGGTGTTAGAACCCTCTTGTTAGGTTTTGTTTCAGTTTGCTGGTCACATGACCTTTTTTCCCTATTTAGTCTGGCTCCGCCCTTCTGGCTTTGCTTGACTTCATTGTATTATCTACTGTTAAGCTAGCCGGGTGCTTAGGTGCCTTAATCTGTGAGTTTTGCTTGATGTTAGGATCACAAAGTATTTATTTTTCTGTTTAATTATCCATGCTACAATTTATGTTAGGAGGTGTCCACCTTTTCTCCCAGTCCCTAGATCTTGTAGGGATTACTCCCTCGCAACTATAGGTCTTCGTTCACACTAGATGAGGACTTTAGCGGGTCTGGTCGCAGGATCAGGTTCCCCGTTACATCGTAGGGATTCAGCTTAGTTGTATTGTAGGGACAGAATTCCCTTCTTTCCTTACTGGTTGTAGCAGATCATAACAATGGGTACTGGTCCACGCATCGGTGGTCAGGTGGACCTTGCTACTGAGGGCTTTTAGTAGCGCATGTTTAATTTTTCCCTCAACATGCTTTTGCAGACCAGGGACGGCTTGCCTGCTGAAATGAAATCGGCTTGGCACATTGTATTGTGGGATTGACAATGATATTCAGTTACGGAAACTGTCTGTCTCCACCAGCCTGAATCACAGCATTTCAAGGGACAGGAGTTTTGCAATGCCAGCATTCAGAGCCTGTGCTCGTGCATGGTTTGCGGAGTATGGCCGTCTTTTATCCCATGCCTGTGCTACCGCTGGCTGTTTTGTGGCCTGGGAGTGTGAGGATGACAGGGAACTTGCTGCTGTGTGTGGAATAACAGTTTGTCTCTGGACAACAGTGGCCGAGGTTCTTCCATGGCGATCCTGTGAGGAAGCATAACCAGCTGTGTGTGAGCTCGATGAAGAGGCTTCAACACAACCTGAAGATGTAGGTGCTGCTGTAGGTTGGCCTACATCTCTAGTGTGTCTTTGTAACTCAACTATGTGCTTTGTCCGCACATGTTTCCACATATTTGTGGTATTGAGGTGACTGACACTTTTAGCTATTTTTAATTTTTAATTACACAGCTTGCATTTCACATAGCAAATATCATGTGCAAGTGTGTGAAAAAAGGACCACGCAGTGCAAGTCCTGGGAGCGCACGTTTTGACTTTTGGAAGACAACTGCTCCGAACAGGTGCCAAACTGGAGGCTACAGGCAACCGAGTCTGCAGCCTAACTCTCCCTCCTGTTTGTACCGTTGGGGCAATGTCTTCCTCTATCTTCCTTCTATCACTAACCATTTCTCTAGGCCTCTCCCAGCTTTCAACCAAAGTACTGGTTCTCACCCACAAAGCTCTCCACAGTGCAGCACCCCTCCTACATCTCCTCCCTCATTTCTATCTATCGGCCTAACCGACTGCTGCGCTCTGCAAACGACTTTCGACTAACCTCTGCACTAATACGTACCTCCCACTCCCGACTCCAAGACTTCTCCTGCTCTACGCCAATCCTCTGGAATGCTGTACCCCAAGAAATTAGGACTATCCACAATTTGCATGGTTTCAGGCGCTCCCTCAAAACACATTTGTTCAGAGCGGCCTATCACATTCACTAATCAAAGTCATTCTATGTATTCTGTGTAAGTGTGTGTGTGTCTCTAGCCCATTCACTATCTCCATCCCTCAGTCCCTTAAGATGGCTGGAACATCATTGTAAATGCACCATTGTATATAAACACCTATACTTTGTATCTCCCCCATCTCATTGTACATTGTAAGCTGTCACGAGCAGGGGCGACTTATTTAGCTTTAATTATTGTATTGTTAACGTTGTTACTTATGACTTGTGTTCTGAAACTGCTAAACTGTAAAGCGCTGCGGAATATGATGGCGCTATATAAATAAATATTATTATTATTCCTCTGAGCTGCTCCCACCACCTTCCTGTTCTTCATGCCATGTTGGGTCTTGGACCTCATCATCTCCACTACCCTCTTCCAACACCTGCTGTTGGGTGGTCTGGCCAGCACCATGCTCAACAGAAACTGGCACCTGGGTCTCATCATCATCATCAGATGCGTTCTGCGGTGTGCTGACCATCGGCACTGTCTCACCCGCCTCTTCAGATTCAGAGAGACACAGCTGTTGCGCATCACTGCATACTCCCTCTTCTTCACATTACAGAATGCTGCTTGGCTGGGCCCCTGTTTGCAAGCCAATAGATTCTGAGAACAGAAGCAGACACTCAGCTGGCTCCTGTACAGAACTCTCTGACTGCCTGGGCAATTTGCCAGGCGGTGAAGAGACAGATGGTTGCCCAACAGTGCTGTGGTCCTGAGAGGAGGTGGAAGCAATTGAAGTCGATGCATTGGCTGAGATCCAAACAACAACGGCTTCAATTTGTTCTTCCCGCAGCAGGGGGTACTCCGAGCTCCTACAAAAGTGCGCATAAAGGAACGCTCACGGCCCGGGGAAAACTGGTGGATGCTGTGTCACTGGGGGCCGCAGCAGCCACAGAATCCCCACGTCCTCTCCCTGAAGAAACTCCACGACCACGTGCCTTACTCCCTGCCTTCTTCATCTTGGTAGATTGATAAAGAAAGTCTGAAAAGTTATAAGGTCTAAGTGTGGTTATTCCGCAGAGACTGCAGTGAACACTGCACACAACTGTTCACTACCCAATGCGTCTCAGCAGGAAGGCAGTCTGTGCGTCAAAACAAAGGCACAAGCATACATCCATGTACCCTGTTTATACAGCTATATAAAAAAAAATATGTAGTAGTGACGCACACTTTATTGAGGTACAGTATTACATCGCCATTCACCATCTGTGGCTATGCAGTGTCATCTATATATACCTTATCTATCTGTTGTCATGCTTCCAAGTCGACAGTCAGCCATAAATAGCAATTTTCACTATGCACTATGCACTTTTTAAAGGTTATGTTTGTTAATAAAAATGATTATTGCCACATATTATGAGTATTACATGATGGAAATTGTATAATTTTGTATAAAATATTTAGGGACATTATTCAGCAAATGGAACATTTTAGTAATATCACAGATAACTTGTAATGCTGATGATGTTTTGAAGTCAGACATTCATTGTCTATACAATAAAAATGGTGTACATACTGTTACTTATCCATCATTAATGGATTCAGATATGTACTTGTATGCTTTTATGTACAACCGTATAGCAGATTCCTTAACTAATTTATTTTGTGGTTTGCATTGCTGTTCAACATGTTAATGTATGTGTTTATGTTTGTCAATTCTTTATTTATCTAGATATTAGTTTAAATGAAATCATCATCTTATGGTAGTAAAGGTTATCTTTCTCTTGTTTGAAGTATAGACATTTAAAATTGACAGGTAACAAGGAAATTACTTGATCTAGTATTTAAACATCCTCCTTGACCCTGGGCTCCAACACCGCCAGTTGTTGCTCGGAAGTGCTGTTAGCACAGTCAACACTTGCTCCTGTGTTACTGGGGTTCAGTAACGTCAGCTGGTCCTCGGTTGTGCCATTGGCTCTTTTCCTTCTGCTGCCCCTCCGGTTCCAGTACCGTCAACTGGTTCTCCCGCAGTGCCTTTGGCCTAGGTGCCTCCATCTCGGTATCCGAGTTCCAGCAACGTCTGCTGGTCCTTGGTAGTGCTTTGAGCACAGGTACCTCCTGCTTAGTAACCGTGTCCCAGTAACGTCAGCTGGTCCTCGGTTGTGCCATTGGCTCTTTTCCTTCTGCTGCCCCTCCGGGTTCCAGTACCGTCAACTGGTTCTCCGCAGTGCCTTTGGCCTAGGTGCCTCCATCTCGGTATCCGAGTTCCAGCAACGTCTGCTGGTCCTTGGTAGTGCTTTGGAGCACAGGTACCTCCTGCTTAGTAACCGTGTCCCAGTAACGTCAGCTGGTCCTCGGTTGTGCCATGGCTCTTTTCCTTCTGCTGCCCCTCCGGGTTCCAGTACCGTCAACTGGTTCTCCGCAGTGCCTTTGGCCTAGGTGCCTCCATCTCGGTATCCGAGTTCCAGCAACGTCTGCTGGTCCTTGGTAGTGCTTTGGAGCACAGGTACCTCCTGCTTAGTAACCGTGTCCCAGTAACGTCAGCTGGTCCTCGGTTGTGCCATTGGCTCTTTTCCTTCTGCTGCCCCTCCGGGTTCCAGTACCGTCAACTGGTTCTCCGCAGTGCCTTTGGCCTAGGTGCCTCCATCTCGGTATCCGAGTTCCAGCAACGTCTGCTGGTCCTTGGTAGTGCTTTGGAGCACAGGTACCTCCTGCTTAGTAACCGTGTCCCAGTAACATCAGCTGGTACAAGATTGTGCTACAAATACAAGATACGGAACAAGAGACACAAGAACAATAAGCAGAAGATCTAAAAGCAGAAGAACATGAAGTATAAGACCAAAATGAAGAGCAAAATATATGCTCTAAATTCTAAGCAGAAGAAGACTAAGCAGTGTATGGGGGTGAGTCCGTTCCTCCTCGTGGTGCCCCTGGAAAATGCCTGCTGCTGCAGGCTAAACTGAACACGGACAAATACTGTTGTAATTTAAATCTTTTGTGACAGCAAGAACGGAAGGATGAAAAATTCATACTTTGACAGATTACAAGTACAGGATTCTCTGTCACAAATAAGAATATGATGAAGAAGATGAAGCAGAATATGAATAAGAATAATAGTTTAATAAGAAGAATATGAGTAATGTTAACAAAGATGAATAGCAAGAAGTTTAAGAAGAAGATAAAGAAGGTGAAGATGAAGAATAATTTGATGAAAAAGATGATGCTGCAGAAGATTATGAAGGAGAAAGTGTGTGAAAAGTTAAAAAGGTGAAGATGAAGAGCATGGAAGTTGTGTAATATACATATTTGCCAAAATATAAAAAACGTTAACATTGTCAATTTCTTCGTCAATCCGAACATCTTTAAAAAAAAAAATATTTATGCTATTCCATTTGATTGGGTTAAACATCTATGCCTTTAATGTCTCCTCAACCTTCCCCAATACATTCTACATTACTCTTTCTTGTTTTCCTTCATGTACAATTAACCAACAAGGCAAGAATGGGTTTTTTTTAATTTCGATATTTTGTTCCCATAGACTTACATGGGACTTCCGGTATCGGTATCGGGTATCGCCGATATTTTAGTGATATCGGCGATACCATTCCGATTCCGATACTTTAGGATATCGGAAAGTATCGCTCAACTCTAATATACATACATCTCAATTGTATGAGATTTCTCACTGGGGGAGTAACATTTGTTTTGGCTTCAAATTAGTAACGGGCATCATAGAAACACCCTTGCCAAAAATGGAGGGACTTTTGCATCACGGAATATGTTCACCCTGGTATTCTACTGGTTGTAGATGATGAGGATAAGGTGGATGATGATAATACACCTCCACAAAAAAGACAATGTATTTGAGTTTATGTTTCGCTGTTCACATTCGGTGGTGTACAGAAGTCTTACCCAATCAAGCCCTTGTCATTTTTATAAGAGTCAGCCTGTCAGAATTGTCAGTTGACAGGTGGATGTGCTTATCTGTTATAATTCCACCAGCAGCACTAAATACCCGCTCTGACAGAGCGCTAGCAGCAGGGCAGGCCAGGAACTCCAAGGCGTAGAGAGCCAGTTCATGGCACGGGTCTAGCTTGGATACCCAATAATTAAAAGGCACAGAGGAATCCGGAGGATGTTTGTACGATCTGCAACGTACTCCCTCACCATCTTCCTAAACATTGCACTTCTTGTGACAGCACCCGTTGCCTCTGTGGCTGCACAATGGGTGGGTCTGAGAAAACTGTCCCGTAACTTTTTTCATTGTTCCCCTGCCTGAGCTGCATTGTACTTCTGTCTCTCTCGCTTGGACTACTTGGCTGTACAACAAACTCTGACGTCTGCTGCCAGCGTTTTCACATGGGAATTTTTTCAGTAATTCCGCTACAAGGGCCCTGTGGTACAGCAATATTTTTGTACACCTTTCTGCCTCTGGAAGAGATTGAAAGTTTTCCTTGTAGTGTGAGTCTAGAAGTGTCACCAACCAGCAATGAGTGTCACCGAAAATTTTTATAATGCGAGGGTCACGAGAAACGCAGCGCAACATAAAGTCAGCCATGCGTGCCAGACTACTAACAGGCATGACTTCCGTGTCCTCACCAACGGGATGACTGACCATGCTGTCCTCCTCATCCTCATCCTCCTCCTCCCTTTCCTCAGGCCATACCTGCTGAACAGAAGGTATGATAGCTGTGCTTGTAGTACCGTCTATAGCGCATGAAAGTAGCTCCTGCTCTTCCTCCTCCTCCTCATTGTCTACCAATCCACATTGCGACAACATGAGGCTAGGCTGAGTGAAATCACCCTGCATGGTTCCTTGCTCCATGTCCTTGTGCACTGCCTGCAATGCATCACATTTAATTGTGAGCGGAGAGGTTTTCAGAATGCTGAGAAGCGTGATGGTGACACTAATTATGGAGTCATCTCCGCTCACCATCTTGGTGCAGTCCTCAAAGTTCTGGAGGATGTTACATATGTTTGACATCCATGTCCACTCCTGAGGTCTTATGTGTGGAGTCTGACCTGAATATCGATGGCCTTGTTGATGGTGGTAGTCAACAATTGCCCTCTTCTGCTCGCAAATCCTTTCCAACATTTGCAGTGTAGAGTTCCAACGCGTAGGGACATCAAACAACAGTCAGTGAGCCGGAAGCTGCAAACGCTGCTGAAGCACAGCAAGGGCGGCTGAAGCTGCAGCTGACTTTCAAAAATGGGCAGACAGACGGTGTACTTTCACTAGCGCATCCGGAAGTCCGAGTAGCTTATGAGAAAATGTTGAACCACGTGGTTAAGCACATGGGCAAGGCAAGGAACGTGTGTGAGCTCATCTTGCCTCAGAGCCACCACCAGGTTCTGGCAATTGTCACACACAACCATGCCTGGCTGTAGTTTCAGCGGTGTCATCCAAATATCTGACTGCTCTTTCAGCACTGTCCACAACTCTTCTGCATTGTGCAGTTTGTCACCTATGCAGATTAGCTTCAGCACAGTCAGTTGCCGCTTGGCTGAAGCAGTGCTGTAGTGCTTCCAGCTTCTGACTGATGTGTTCATTTCAGATATGGAGACTGAAGAAGAGGAGGAGGAGGAGGAGATGGAGGAGCTGTAGACTGTGGGAGTAACACTGATTGACGTAGGGCCCACATTCCTCGGCATGGGGAAGATGTGTTCCATCCCAAGGTCCAACTGGATCCCGGCTTCCACTATGTTAACCCAGTGTGCCGTCAGTGAGATGTACTGTTCCTGCCCACAGGCACTTGTCCACATGTCCGTGTTTACGTGGACTTAGCAGTAACAGCATTGTTGAGGGCACAGGTAATGTTGTGGGACACATGCTGGTGTAATGCCGGTATGGCACAACGGGAGAAATAGTGGTGACTGGGGACCGATTAACTTGGGACGGCTGCCGCCATCAGGTTGCAGAAAGCTCCCGTCTCAACAAGCCTAAAAGGCAATATTTTGAGCGCAAGCAGATGAGAAATGTGTGCATATAAGTACTGTGACCTGTGGGGCATTGGCTGGATATTTCTGCTTGCGTTTAAATGACTGGGGTATAGACAACTGAAGGCTGGGCACGGACAAGGACGTGGACGGGATTGATGATGGTGCTGGTTGACTGTGGGCAACAACAGGTGCAGGGCGCGAGGCATCCTCACAGGCACGGTGAACTGGGGTTTGGCTTGTACGCAAAACAGTGGAATAAGCAGTGTTTTCACTTGCAGACAGTGTTCCTGGAGCCTGGAGTTTGGCCCACAAAGTCGGGTGCTTTGCTGCCATGTGCCTAATCATACTGGTGGTGGTCAGGCTGGTAGCTTTGCTACCCCTGCTGATGCGGGCATGGCAAGTACTGCAAATGGCCTGTTTGGGGTTCTCGGCAGAGTCTTTGAAAAATAATCAGACTAGAGAAGATCTAACAGTTGGAATGGCAACTTCTGTCCTGTTATTGTTATGGGAATGGATGCATGCCTTCTGTCTGTGGCCACCACACTGCTTCTTCCTGCCTGTTGGGGTAATATGCCTACTTCCCCATGTGTGCTGCTGTCCTCGCTCTGCATGTCCTCCTGCCAGGTTGGGTCAGTCACTATGTCATCCACAACCTCGTCTTCCACATCCGCACCATGCTCCTCCTCCTTACTTTCCGGCAATTGTGTCTCATCTTCGTCCACCTCTTGTGACCGTGGCTGCTCAAAGATTTGAGCATCGCTACATGGAATATCATCTTGGCCTGCTTCAAGTGGAGCGGGCGAGAGACACGAATCTCCAAATGGAAAACTGAACAGCTCTTCGGAGTGTCAGAGTGTGGGATAAGTTTTCCAGGGCACTCGGCATGGTGGGAGGAAGGAGGATCAGGGTAAGAAATATCCGGTCAACTCTAGCGGCTACTAAGACTTGACCGTGTGGAAGACATGGTTGTGGTCGTGGTGGCTAAGTGACTGGAAGCATTATCCGCTATCCAACCAACAACCGTTCCACACTGCTCTTGCTTCAATAGTGGTGTGGTCTGGTCCATTAGAAACTGGGACAGGAAGGTCGAGCGCGAACATGTGGGTCTTTGCTGTGGCCCTCTTTCAGCTTGGCCACGGCCTCATCCTCTGCATGCACCATCAGCATCACGTCCACTTCCCCATCCCTTGGAGAAAAATTATATGTGATCAGTATGCCTGGAAAGCGAAGATTTTTCCACCACAGATACACCAGTCGTCAGCCTGAGATAACAGACTGTATACATTTTTTTTTAGGTTTTGTGTTAATTTGTCAAAAAAACAAAATAATAAGTAGAACAAGGCTAGCAGACAGAACAATGCAACGTATGTCTGCGAAGCAATGATTTTTACACCACAGAAACACCAGGCCTCAGCCTGACATAACAGAATGTATACATTTTTTTTTAGGTTTTGTGTTAATTTTTGGAAACACAAAATAATGAGTAGGACAAGGCAAGCAGACAGAACTATCTAACGTTTGCCTGCGAAGCAAAGGTTTTTACAACACAGATACCCAAGGCCTCAGCCTAAGATAAGAGACACTATAATTTTTTTTTACTTTTTGGATAAAAATAAAATGCTGTATTTAACTACAGTGACAGCCAGGCCAAAAAAAGAAAATGGCCATAAACTGGCCAAATTTTGAGCACGCACAGATATGAGCTTGCACTTAGATACCACACCAAAAATTGGGTGGACTGCATATTTTTTGGTTGGGGCTAAGTACTGCTGTATTTAATTGCAGTGAAAGCCAGGCGAAAAAAAGAAAACGGATGTAAACTGGCCAAACTTTGAGCACGCACAGATGTGAGCTGGCACGGAGATACCACACCAAAAAATGTGTAGCCTTTTTTTTTTTTTTTTTTGCTGTATTTGGATCGCCCACCAGGGCAGTGGGATACTCGGTACCGGGCCGGTGTACTGATGGGGAGGTGTCACAGAGGCGGTGACCCGGTCCGTGGCACTAGGCGTCCAATGAAAGGGGGATTATTTACAGGGAATGTTAGAGTTTGTAGTGTAGGTATTCGTGACACCACCTGTGGTATCTGGTCAATGGCGACCAGCGCTGCAGTGCAGATCCTCTGGGAGAGATGGTGAGATGCAGCAGAGTTGGTACAGCCTCACTCAGGTGAGTCTATGGAATCCCAGGGCAGGTATATGTAGTCAAAGGTAGTAATGGTGCTGGGAGATGTAGCTGAGTGCAATGAGTGACGCAGGAAGAAACTGAGAAACAGTCAGTGAGTTGCAGTTTCCAAAGCTTTACTCACAGTTCTGATATATGCAGTACAGAAGCCCGCTTGGTGCCACGTCCTTCAGGTGAGGAGTCCAGCCAACTCCCAGGTGGATGAAGAACACTAGTCCAAGGCTCCCTGTCAGTACAAACCTTCTCTGGCCGTCTCTCTGTGCAGATTTTCCTGCCGTCTCTCCTTCCAGCACCCTCACAAACAGTGTCCCAGATCAGCAGCTGCGAATCCTCTAGGACAACGACTTGTCTCTGCGTTTCTCTTGATTCTATGTAGCTGCCTCTCCGGCGAAGATATTTGTGGTTATTAACTGTGATCCCTATGTTACCACAGCAGTCGACTTGCTAGCTGAATCATAAAGTCCTTCCACTAGTCTAGGGGTCGAGTTCCCTTCTGTGACCTGGATTCTCCCAGCTGGCATCCGCCAGTCCTGGAATGAGCCCACCTGTAGCTTTCAGCTCAGCCGTGTCTCTCTCTAAGAATCCCTTCTCTCCTCCAGAGAACCTCACTTCTCTCTTTCTCTGAGCAGCTCCCAAGGACTGGAGCCTGCTCCACAATCCTTTCTCCGTCCCCTCTGCCCTCAGGGAGAGCTCTCTCAAACATGTCTGCTCTCTTCCTCCCCCAAGGGGAACTCCCCTTCACTTCCCCCTAACTCCTGCTCTGACCCACAAGCTCCACCCACTATCTACACCCTTTGCTAGCTGTGGAATGCGAAGTGAACTCAACTAGTGTGAGTGATGGATGCAGTGTTGACAGAGCCAGGTGTAATGTCTCCACCTTACCTGAGAGCTGAAATACCCCATCCCTGGCTGGGATGCAATACCTCTGTGGCGACTGGACCCTCAGGGGCGCCACATACCCCCCCATTAAACGCAGCACGTCCGCGGGCTGAAACAGAGTAAAAGATGTTACAGGAAGCATACAAAATTTTTAAAGAATGCATTCTCGTGGTTAGAAAAACAATCAAACGCAACTTCCCTTTACGGTAGGCACTTCTTCTTAAACGTTGCAAAACCGGTACACAAATAAATAACAAGACTGACATTGGACAATACAACATTCTTCAGGATCATTAACTTTAAAGTGCTTGTGGCAGCAACCATCAAAACTTGTAAGATCGCCACCAAGATAGGGACTTCTATCACTACAGTCACAACATTATATTCACATTAGTTTTCCCTTCTTACAAAAAATACTGTGACTTTACTAACAGTCATTCTGTTCTATGAGTGCAATCCCCATCCGGGGTGTTTTCCGTGTAGCGCCTGCTAAAAACTGTCAGGTCCGCTGCCAGGAAAGAGCATAATTTTTCTTACCAAAAATACAAAAATACTACATTATTTACATTTAGCTCCTCTTCTCTACAAAAGACATTATCATATCTAACTAACTTATTTTCCTATAAAAATGCTATCACTATATTAGCACTGGTTCTTTTTCTCCACTAGTTTGAGCCCCGTCCGGAGTGTTTTCTGAGTAGCAACCGTTGCTAAGTGGTTGGCCACTGGATTTGGACTACTCTGTCCCTGCAACAATACTGTTCTAAGTATTATTACTGTTAGAACATATTTACAAAAAGTGCTCTCAGTTCTCAAATAACTGTCTGTACATATTTACACTAAGTGGTCTCTATTACCCAAAAACTATCATATACATTATCTACAAGTAATCTTCTATGGTTCTGCCATATAAAACAAGCCTGCTATATAACACACTGCACGATAAAACAATTCTTACTTCACTCTAAGCATATTGTACAAATATAGTAACACTTTTATTAATACACAATCAATATGGTTGTCAAATGAGGTAGATGGCAGATACTACCCCAGCCGGGATATCTTCCAGTGTCCTTGTACTTGTGGGGTACCCGCTCAAAACCCCCAACGTTGGTCTTGGGTGGGCTGCAAAACTAAGCCTGCCCAGAAGACCCTGTCTTCAGCCACACCTAACGGGTTTTTCTTCGGATCTGTGGTTGCAATGATGGGACTTAAAACATTTTCCTAAAGTACATGTAAAACCAAGATGGAGCACCTAGACATGTGCAAAACTATTTACAAAAACAAGAGTTATGGATCCGCCTACATCCATACTCTCGCAGTCTGTCCGTAGTTAAGGTGCAATAAAACTTGAACAAATAGAACGTTTTTGGTGGACCCCTCCTGGGGTGAACTATGTACATTCTTTCTCCTGAAGGGTTAAGCACTAGAAAAACTTTAAAACTTTCTTTACTTGCCTGAAGATCTATTCACTCTGATCTCCAGTTTGAGTGGATGCATCCTTCCTCTGCTGCTTCCATGATAAAAGCTGCATGCCGTTCTCGTCTGTCGCTATGGGAGCTATGGCATGTGAAGGCACTCCCTTGGTAAATGTAGCAGTAGCCTGTACAGCTACCTGATTAGGTACCACAGATTGTGGCGCGCCTGCCACTGGCATCGCTGTTGAGTTGATTGAGGCCGTTGCGTTTGCTGCCCACAGGGGACGGCGTGGTGTAAACTCCTCTGGGATCCTACGCACGTGGAGAGCATACCATCCCCTCGCACCAAGATGGCGGGTGAAGGAGACGAGTTCTCCCGGAAACAGGTCCCGTTCTGGATGTCCCCGGATCAGATGGGTCTCAACATCCCTCTGGTTAACAAACAGATCAGGGGCTTTGCGGGAATCTTGAATGAAGCCGAATCCCCGCTCCAAGTCGAAGCTAAGAACCCGGCCCCATCCCATGGGATTCAGATATTCTAGAGACCTCTCTCTGGCCTTGCTCTTGCCTGCCAAATCTGTTTTCTGCAGGGCCCCCCGCCGGGCCTGCCAGTCTCTCTCCTCCTGCTTGAACTGCTGAATTTGCCGGCGGCAGATTTCTTCTGTCGTCAGGGAAAACCCCATCACTTCTGCTCCGCTCTGGTCATCCCATTCTAAGACCTCTGGCTTTTGTTTCACTAGTGCTGGTGGCTGCGGGATCGGGACCCGTTCTAGAATCCCCCCCTGTGGAACGATGTTACAGTCCCAAGCGATGTCTAGCAGTAGCTGGCCTGCCTTAGGGGTTGGTGGCATCCCAATGGGGCCCAGCCAGTCGTCCCACGACCCAGGGGCGCTATCCATACCTGCGCTCCTGGGTTCTCCGTCCTCCGATGTGGCCTCCGGTGATATGGTGGCATGGTCCGAGGAGATCGGCGTATAGACACTGGGGATCCGGATCTGGTGGCAGCAGTTTCTGATGGTTCTGATACAGGGGCTTCTGGTACCGGTGGTGAGGGTGCCCATGCTTCTATATCTTGTTGTCTGGCAGCCTGTCTTCTCTCTTCCAGCAGCGAATGCTTTCCCTCCAGATGCCGAGCCAGCTCCTTGATCTCCTGCTCCACGCCGGCCAGGTCAACCTCCTCTTGAGAGCTGGAGCCTGTCTCACCGGAGCCGGGGTAAAGCTTCTCCTGCTTCCCGCGCTCCTCAGGCCTCCCTCCGCTCTCCATCATGGCTGCCTGGTCCTGTGCCTTCTTCTTCCTTGCTCTCTTTTCTGCTTCTGAGCGTAGCTCCACCCCCGAGGGGCGGTGTCTTTTTCCCTTGCCGCCATACCATGCTAGCACACGAACTCCACTAGCTGTCGGCCACGTTGGAGATACATAGAAATACAGGCAAGGGAGGTTCGCTACTGTTCGTGCTCTTCTTTGGGTGCCACCCACGATGGCATGCCTCTATGCACACCTCGTGGAGCGGCCATATCCGCCATCTTTACAGTAAAAATCACACATCAATGGGTTTAATCCTTTACACATTCTTCTAGGCACACAGGACCCTTATTCAAAGGTCGGTTGTTCCTGTTCGTGACGCCAAAATGGATCGCTCACCAGGGCAGTGGGATACTCTGTACCGGGCCGGTGTATTGAAGGGGATGTTTCACAGCGGCGGTGACCCGGTCCATGGCCTTGGGCGTCCAATGAAAGGGGGATTGATACAGGGGATGTTAGAGTTTGTAGTGTAGGTATTCGTGACGCCACCTGTGGTATCTGGTCAATGGCGACCAGCGCTGCGGTGCAGATACTCAGGGATAGATGGTGAGATGCAGCAGAGTTGGTACAGCTTCCCACAGGTGAGGCTATGGGATCCCAAGGCAGGTAGATGTAGTCAACGGTAGAAATGGTGCTTGTAGATGTAGCTGAGTGCAATGAGTGACGCAGGAAGAAACTGAGAAACAGTCAGTGAGTTGCAGTTTCCAAAGCTTTACCCACAGTTCTGATATGCACAGTACAGAAGCCACGTCCTTCAGGTGAGGAGTCCAGCCATCTCCCAGATGGATGAAGAGCTCTAGTCCAAGGCTCCCTGTCAGTATGTACCTTCTCTGGCCATCTCGCTGTGCTGATTTTCCCGCCGTATCTCCTTCCAGCACCCTCACAAAGTGTCCCAGATCAGCAGCTGCGAATCCTCTAGGACAACGACTTATCTCTGCGTTCCTCTTGATTCTATGTAGCTGCCTCTCTGGCGAAGATATTTGTGGTTATTAACTGTGATCCCTATGTTGCCACAGCAGTTGACTAGCTAACTAAATCATAAAGTCCTTCCACTAGTCTAGGGGTCGAGTTCCCTTCTGTGACCTGGATTCTCCCAGCTGGCATCTGCCAGTCCTGGAATGAGCCCACCTGTAGCTTTCAGCTCAGCCGTGTCTCTAAGAATCCCTTCTCTCCTCCAGAGAACCTCTCTTCTCTCTTTCTCTGAGCAGCTCCCAAGGACTGGAGCCTGCTCCACAATCCTTTCTCCGTCCCCTCTCCCCTCAGGGAGAGCTCTCTCAAACACGTCTGTTCTCTTCCTCCCCCAAGGGGGAACTCCCCTTCACTTCCCCCTAACTCCTGCTCTGACCCATAAGCTCCACCCACCATCTACACCCATTGCTAGCTGAGGAATGCGAAGTGAACTCAACTAGTGTGAGTGATGGATGCAGTGTTGACAGAGCCAGGTGTAATGTCTCCACCTTACCTGAGAGCTGAAATACCACATCCCTGGCTGGGATGCAATACCTCTGTGGCGACTGGACTCTCAGGGGCGCCACATATTTATCTACAGTGACAGCCAGGCCAAAAAAAGAAAAAGGCCGTAAACTGGCCAAACTTTGAGCATGCACAGATGTGAGCTGGCACGGAGATACCACACCAAAAAAAGTGTGGCCTGTTTTTTTTTGGCTAAGTACTGCTGTATTTAACTACAGTGAGAGCCAGGCCAAAAAATTAAAATGGCCGTAAACTGGCCAAACTTTGAGCACACACAGATATGAGCTGGCACGGAGATGCCACACCAAAAAATCTGTGGCCTGTATTTTATTTTAATCTGCTGTATTTAACTACAGTGAGAGCCAGGCAAAAAAAAAATTCCCGTAAACTGGCCAAACTTTGAGCACGCACAGATTTGAGCTGGCACGGAGATCCCACACCAAAAAATCTGTGGCTTGTATTTTTTCTTTTTGTGATAAATACTGCTATACTTAACTGCAGTGACTGTCAGGCCAAAAAAAACTGTCGTAAACTGGCTAAACTTTGAGCATGCACAGATATGAGCTGGCATGGAGATACCACACCAAAAAATCTGTGGCCTGTATTTTTTGGGGGCTAAATACTGCTGTATTTAACTACAGTGAAAGCCAGGCCATAAAAAGAAAATGGCCATAAACTGGCCAAACTTTGAGCATGCACAGATATGAGCTGTCTAAGAGATACCATACCAAAAAATGTGTGTCCTGTGTGTTATTTTTTTCTGCTGTATTAACTACAGTGACAGCCAGGTCAAAAAAAGAAAACGGCCGTAAACTGGCCAAACTTTGAGCACGCACAGATATGAGCTGGCACAGAGATGCCACATCAAAAAATGTGTGGCATGTATTTTTTTATTGGGGATAAATACTGCTATATTTAATTACAGTGAAAGCCTGGCCAAAAAAAAAAAACTGCTGTAAACTGGCCAAACTTTGAGCATGCACAGATATGAGCTAGCTGGGAGAAACCACACCAAAAAATGTGTGTCCTGTATTTTTTTTTCTGCTGTATTTAACTGCATTGACAGCCAGGCCAAAAAATAAAAAATGGCCGTAAACTGGCCAAACTTTGAGCACACACAGATATGAGCTGGCATGGAGATACCACACCAAAAAATGTATGGCTTGTATTCCAATTACACCTGGGCTAACTATATACGTCTAATATATCCTACTGGTAGCAGCAGCAGCACCAGAACACAGGAAGGGAATGGACCCTCTTGATGTATACAATGATCTATATACACATATACAGTGCCTGCAGGCCTTGCACTGATGTGTATAGAGTGACGTACACTACCCTGCCTACTTAACACTGGAACCTATATACTCCGGTATTAGTCCTTAGAAGGACTGTTGGTTTATCTGGATTTGAGTAGTTTAGGATGGTAGACCCCACACTAATTAATAAATGCCCAATTCTGACCCTATATTGGCAGCAGCTCTCCCTACACTATCTAAATCCGGAGCTGGCGGCGCCCAGTCTCTTAAACCTCTGATGATGCTGTGCGGAGAGCCAACCACTACACAACCACAAAAAAGATGGCTGCTGAGTTTCATTCATGGCCTGGCAGACAATCCCTGCATTGTGATTTTGTCTCTAACGTCTGCCAAAATAATAATAATAATAATCTTTATTTTTATATAGCGCTAACATATTCCGCAGTGCATTACAGTTTCCACACATTATCGTCGCTATCCCCAAGATGGGGCTCACAATCTAGATTCTTTATCTGTATGTTTTTGGAGTGTTTGAGGAAACCGATGTACCCGGAAGAAACCCACGCAAACACGGGGAGAACATACAAACTCCTTGCAGATGTTGTCCTTGGTGGGATTTGAACCCAGGACTCCAGCGCTGCAAGGCTGCAGTGCTATCCACTGAACCACTGTGCTGCCAAAAATGTTGGGCGGAGACCCGAGTTCCCGCCGAGTAATCTTGGAAATGCTCGGTGCTCCCCGAGTACACTGAGTACTGTGATACTCGGGCGAGTAACAAGTAGAGGCGAGCACGTTCGCTCATCACTACCTGTTACCAGTCTTGCACACATTTCTGACTTTATGATGCGCTGCCTTTCCCGTGATCCTCGTATTGTAAAAATATTAGGTAACAATCATTATTGGGTAGTGACATTTTTAGACCCACTCTACAAGGAGAACTTTCAATCTTTTGTTCCAGAAGCAGACAGTTGTACTAAAATGGTGCAGTACCAGAGGGCCATTGTTGTAGAATTATTAAAAAAAAATCCCATCTCAAAACGCTGGCGGCAGAGATAACAATTCATTGGACAACCAAGTAGGACAGGCAAGAGAGACAACTCCAATCCAGCCAAGGCAGGGAAACACTGGTAAAGTTCTGGGACAGTTTTCTCAGACCCTCCCA
Organism: Oophaga sylvatica; assembly: GCA_033576555.1. Classification (NCBI taxonomy): domain Eukaryota; kingdom Metazoa; phylum Chordata; class Amphibia; order Anura; family Dendrobatidae; genus Oophaga; species Oophaga sylvatica. Next base: position 53,630 of record JARQOD010002070.1, read on the forward strand.
TTGCCCTGGCCCTGAGGCGCAAGGTAATCTCACAAGGAATTCAATGTTTCTAAGATTCTGAGGGACTACCTTGCTGACCGTACCAATGTCCTCCGTGATTCCTCATTGCCTTTTAATTATTGGATATCCAAGCTGGACACTTGGCATGAACTGGCTCTCTACTCCTTGGAGGTCCTGGCCTGCCCTGTTGCTAGCGTTTTGTCATAGCGTGTTTTTAGTGCCGCTGGTGGAATTATAACAGATAAACGCATTCGCCTTTCAACGGAAAATGCAGACAGGCTGACTCTTATAAAAATGAACAAGAGATGCATTGGGCCAGACTTCTCAACACCACCAAATGATGACAGCGAAATATAACCTCCAATGTAGTGTTTTTTTGGGAGGTGTATTCCCATGCACCTCGTCACACCCACACATGGGTATATGCTTCCTGATTTTGGCTATTTGATGTCCTCCTTCTTCTCCTCATCCTCATCGTCCACCACCACTCAAATACCAGGGTGAACGTATTCCGTCATGCTCCAGCCACTCTATTTTTTGGCAAGGGTGTAATGATGCCCGTCAGCAAATTTCAAAAAATATGTTTGCTGGGCATTACAAGTATAGGAGACCTGCTCCTTTAGATTGAGCCTATTTTTTAATGAGGCCATCTTCCACATCTCATCATCCACTGCCACTAGATCAGCATGGTTAACATGTTCCGTGCTGCTACAGTCAGTGTTGAATTATTAGCAAGGCTGGTTGGTTATGCTGGCCGTAAAATACATGCTATCAAAAAGTTGAGGTGTACCCCAAAGGGAAAAATGTTTGCCAAGTCGAGGAGACCTGCTCCTTTGTAATGGGACATTTTTTTTCATGAGGCCCTCCTCCATGTTTCTTCCAAGTGGGGATTGGGGATATTGGGCTGCATATGACTTGGTAGCAGGGCAGGCCTTGCAGTCAGTGCATAAGAAAAACTATGGGAGTACAAAATGAATAATTAGTGATGAGCAAACGTGCTTGCCACTACTCGTTACTCGCCCGAGTATCACGGTACTCGGTGTACTCGGCGAGCACTTACGGGATTACTCGGCGGGAACTCGGGTCTCCACCCTGCTTTTTTGGCGTACTTTACAGACCCATTCACAATGCAGGGATTGTCTGCCAGGCCATGAAAGGCCGCAGCCATCTTTGTTGTGGTCGTGCAGTGATTGGCTGGCTGCACAGCATCATCAGGGGTATAAGAGACCGGATGCCGCCCTGCTCTGTGCATTCAGCTCCGGATTAAGATAGTGTCGTGAGAGCTGCCGATATAAGCTCAGAATTCGGCATTTATTAGTTAGTGTGGGGTCTACAATCCTAAATTACTCACATCCAGTTAAAGCAACAGTCCTTCTAAGGACTAATTCCGGAGTATATTGGTTCCAGTGTTAGGTAGGCAGGGGAGTGTACGCCATTCTATACACATCAGTACAAGGCCTGCAAGCACTGTATGTGTGTATATAGATCATTGCATACATCAAGAGGGTCCATTCCCTTCCTGTGTTCTGGTGCTGCTGCTACCAGTTGGACATATTGGCCGTATATACCAAGCCCCAGGTGTATTTTGAATACAGGCCACACATTTTTTAGTTTTGTACCTCCATGCCAGTTCATATCTGTGCATGCTCAAAATTTGGCCAAGTTACGGCTGATTTATTTTTGGTCCTTGGTGTCACTGGACTTAGATACAGCAGTATTTAGTCAAAAAATTATAAAAATACAGGCCACACATTTTTGGTGTGCTATCTGCGTGCCAGCTCAAATTTGTTTGTGCTCAAAGTTTGGCCAGTTTACGGCTGATTTATTTTTGTCCTGGGTGAAACTGTACTTATATACAGCACTAGTTAGCCTAAAAATAAAAAAACAGGGCACACATTTGTCGTAGTGGTATCTCAGTGCCAGCTCATATCTGTGCATGCTCTAAGTTTGGCAGGCTTAAGGCTGATTTGTTTTGACTTTTGGATATGGGACGGACCCCCACTCCATCTTAAAACCACCATAACTATAGTAAAACTAGGCACTGGAATAAATACACTGAACATATTATTTTGGTTGTCAAAATGGCCACAGCTTTATTTAAATCAGAGGATTGAAACAATCACAGTAGGAGTCAGGTGAAGTGCTAGTACATTGGGATTCACAAGTACTGTGATATCCCCAGCTGTCTGACACACAGCACCAGGACAGACAGCCATAAAGGGGCGGCACACACTGGCTTGCCATTCAAGCAGAACCAGTAAACTTTCAGGGCACCAATGACCCTATTATCCTCACTCCTGTGCTTAACCACTGTGCTGACGCTAACTGACGTTACCATTACAACGTCCTTGAGGCTGTCCACCAAACCCAAGCCTGTTCACCATCATGAGGTTTTACATCCTCTATTAGTTAAAATGAGTCCACCTTAACTTGTCTGCAACTTCCACCTGACTCCTAAACCGCCACCAGCGAGGCCATTTGACACCTTAAATGGACTCGACCTCCATCAACCAAGCCTAATAAAGCCATCAACCAGTTCTACATACTATGGAAAGACAGCATACAAGTAACAAAGTTCCAGGGCTGCAACAGATAAATTTTATCAACGCCACTCTACCAAGTTATGATCGATAATACTGTAACTACAACAAAATAAGTCGCTAAAAAACATCCTGCAATGAGGATCCCATAATGGGGAATGTGGAAAGTAAACCATAATAAAGGTGGTAGCCACAAATTGAATACCTATATAATGACATCTGTACAGTAGCTGTGGTGTGCAGTAATAATTTCTTAAACCCACTTACTATCACTACCCGAAAAATGATGAGTATATGTAAAGAGAAAGATATAAATAGTGAGTAATTAAAAGCTATACATAATATAACATCAACATTATAACCGACCATGAAATAACGTTCATAACATTTGGACGTAGTAATTTAAATAAACCTATAGCAAAAAAAAGTCTACAAAGGCATTATTAATAACCCTGCCACGCCATTGTTGTTTTTCAGGCACTTGATAACATTTACCGTTAACCTATCCAACTGGGTCAAAGGCATCGGGAATAGGCATATTGTCCTTCGTGTTAATGCACTTGATTACTTTACCCTTAGCCGCACCAAATGGCTCAAGGGCACCGGGAATAGGCATAATGCCTTTGTGCTAATGCATATGATTTACCCTTAGCCGCTCCCACTGGCTCAAGGGCATCAGGAAGAGGCATATTGCACTTTGTGTTAATGGACTTGATTATACCCTTAGCTGTTCCCACCAGCTCAGGGCACCGGGATTAGACATATTGCCCTTCATGATAATGCACTTGATTACTTTACCCTTAAGGGCCCGTCTCACATAGCGATATCGCTACCGAGATCGCTGCTGAGTCACTAGTTTTGTGACGCAGCAGCGAGCTCAGCAGCGATATCGCTGTGTGTGACATTCAGCGACGATCAGCCCCCCTGCCGGGTATCGCTGATCGTCGCTGAAATGTCAGGACATTTTTTTGATCGCTGGTCTCCCGCTGACAGGCACGCATCGCTGCGTGTGACAGGCGGGAGACCAGCGATCCGCTGGTAACCAAGGTACACAGCGGGTTTCCAGGCGCGGGGCTGTGCCTGGAAACCCGTTGTGTACCTTGGATACCAGCGCCCTGATGCAGGGAGCTGGTAACCAAGGTACACAACGGGTTTCCAGGCACCGCGCAGCGCTTGGAAACCCGACGTGTACCTTGGTTACCAGCTCCCTGCATCAGGCGCTGGTATCCAACGTACACTGCGGGTAACAGCGATGTTACCCAGCAGTGTCGCTGTGCTGATCGTTGCCCTGAGCTGCCTGTTTGACAGCTCAGCAGCGATCATGCAGCGATACACCAGCGATCCTGACAAGTGCATATCGTTGTCGGGATCGCTGGTGTATCGCTATGTGAGACCCAGCCTTTAGTCGCTCCCACTGACTCAAGGGCACACAGACTAGGTACATTACTCTTCAGTTTAATGCACTAGATAAATGCATTGTCCAGACGACATCCTTGAAAAAAAAAATATGATTTAGTCAATTCAAACAGTCAAAAACTGTGCCTCAGCATTCTCAAGTCACATGAAAAAAAGAGAGGGTCCTTGAAGCTACAGATTGTATTGAAAAGCATGTCTACCTTGTTTTCTTCTCCCCTCCAGCCGCTTTTCCTGGCTTGGAGGAGGCAATTTATTCTGTAGACATGCAAAATATGATTGCCATGACCCCAGGGACTTTACCCCAACAGGGCCTTATGTGATATAAATGCTTCTGGAGACTAGGTGGCCATACCATGATGGTCACCACTCCACACTAGGGGGCCATACCCAAGATGGTTACCCCTCCACACCAGGGGTCCATACTCGAGATGGTTACCCCTCCACATCAGGGGGTCATACTGTGATGAACACCCCCCTAAACCAGGGGTGCATACCTTAGATGGTCACCCCTACTGACCAAATTATAAATAACTTCAAGGAACCACTAAGAAGGAAAAACAAATTACTTGTTTTTTTGTTTGTTTTTTTATTAATTCATGTTTTTAATAAAACATACAATAAAACATCAAACCGTAAGTAATATTAACACGCTGGGAGAAGTCCTTGAAGCTCCCAAAATCTGGTTATTACCAAACAAATAGAACATAACATGTGCCCACAATTACTCCCAGCCGTTACCCCACTAGCTCGGGAGCAACATAACCACGGAGGTTCCAATGATCACTTGAACTTCCTGGGGATCCAACAAAATAATGCTGAAACTCCCCTCCACATTTCACCAGATCCAGAACCATATTAACTTCCAAAAAGAGGAATCCATATCCCAATGGATCCCCTTAGGGCCTGTGCACACATTGCGGATTTGCCTGTGGATTTTTCCGCGCCGAAACTGCACCTCTTGGCAGAAACCGCAGGCGCGGTTTCGACGCGGTTTTTCTCATGCGGTTTTGTATGCGGTTTTGACAGCTAAATAAAGATATGTTGTTTAACAAAAAAAAAAGATTTGTGATGTCATTTCTTGTCCAACCTCCTCTTTTACATTTGTCCAACCCATGCTCCATTACACACACACAGATAGAGATAGGCCGGCGTCACACTTGCGAAATACATAGAAATACATGCAGCCGCACACTCGGGTCCGACAGCGGGCGGCCGTGCCGGGTGTTGATGCAAGAAAGTCGTGCGACTTACTCGCATCACACTCGCAAGTGTGACGCCGGCCATAGATAGATAATAGATACCAGTAGTTAGATAGATAGATAGAAAATACATAGATAATAGATAGTTAGAAATATATATATAGAAAGATAGATATATAGATAGACAGAAAGATATATAGGTAGATAGATAGATAGATAGATAGATAGATAGATAGATAGATATAGATAGATAGATAGATATATAGATAGATAAAATGGTACATAAATAGTTAAAGACACACACGCGTACACACACACAAAATAATGCAATAGTTAAAAAAAAAATAGGAAAAAAAATGGCGTGGGCTCCCGCACAATTTTCTGCGCCAGAGGGGAAAAGCCGACAGCCGGGGCCAATATTTCTAGCCTGGGAAGGGGTTAATACCCATGGATCTTCCCAGGCTATGAATATCAGCCCGCAGCTAGCCTTCACTGGCTATTAAAATAGGGGGACCCCCCCAAAAAAAATGACGTGGGGTCCCCCTATAATTTATAGCCAGAAAGGCTAGGAAGACAGCTGCGGGCTGATATTCATAGCCTAGGAAGGGGCCATGGATATTGGCGCCCCCCTGGCTAAAAATACCAGCACCCAGCCGCCACAGAATTGGCGCATCTGTACGATGCGCCAATTCCGGCACTTAGCCCCTCTCTTCCCACTCCCCTGTAGTGGTGGGATATGGGGTAATAAGGGGTTAATATCACCTTGCTATTGTAAGGTGATATTAAGCCCGGTTAATAATAGAGAGGCGTCAATAAGACGCCTATCCATTATTAATCTTATATTAATAAAGGGTTAAAAAAACAACACATGCATAAGAATAAATTATTTTAATGAAATAAAACACAAGACGGTTTTCATATCTTTATTATACGCTCATATCCAAGTGACGCCCTCGATCTCCTGTAATAAAACGTAAAAAAATAAAACAACCGTATACTCCCTGTCCAACGCAGTCCAATTAATAACGAATGTCCCACGACGGTCTCCCCTATAGAACAGTGACATCAGGTGATGCCACTGCTCTGTAGGGCCTCCCAGTGATGCACTGACAGGAGACAATGGCTCCTGTAGTGCATCCCTGAGGTTACCTGAGTTCAGAGTCTCACTTTATGGCAATGCTGCGTGGGAATTTTCTCACCCAGCATTGCCGTGAGAGAATGAACTGTAGTGACGTCATTCTCTCCCGGTGGCAGAGGCAGATGGATGGTGTCGGGGAATAGGTGAGTATATACTCTATGTTATATTCTGTATGTCATTGTATGTTCTGTATGTCATGTATGTTATATGTTGTATGTCATGTGTATGTTATATGTTGTATGTCATGTGTATGTTATATGTTGTATGTCATGTGTATATGTTCTGTATGTCATGAATGTTGTGTTGTATGTCATGTATGTTATATGTTGTATGTCATGTATATGTTATATGTTCTGTATGTCATGTATGTGTTTTTTTTTTACATTCAGCACACCGCCGCACATACACCGATCCCACACACAACCCCGCACATACACCGATCCCGCACACCGATCACGCACACAGGTCCGCACACCAATCCCGCACACCGATCACGCACACAGCCCCGAACACCGATCACGCAGACACCGGCACACAATCACCGCCCACACACACAGCGCCGCACACTACACACGCCCACGCACCACCCACACACACAGCGCCGCACACTATACACGCCCACGCACCGCCCACACACATAGCGCCGCACACTATACACGCCCACGCACCGCCCACACACTTCCCTCCTCCCGTACTGCAGCGGTTTCACCCGCAGCAAAACCGCAGATCTTTTGTAGATCTGCGGTTTTGCTGCGGAAGTGCCCGACTCAATGCAAGTCAATGGGCGCCGAACCGCTGCAGTTCCGCACAAAGAATTGACATTCTGCGGAAAATAAAACGCGACGAAACCGCAGCATGTGCACAGCAGACATGGGGTTCCCATTAGATTAAATTGGTAGTGCACTGTGCTGCGGGTTAGATCCGTTTCCGCACGTTGAAAAGCGCAGCGAAAACGCATCTAAAAACGCAAAGTGTGCACATGGCCTTAGACCAATTTATAACCAACTTCAAGGACCCCCCAATTGCCAGGTTCCAGGTAATCCACTCAAGCCTGTGCTATCCACCAACCATCTTAGGTAATATAAAATAAGCACTTGGTGGGTATACACCGAACCCTTTTTTTTTTTTTTAATATTTCACGCCTTTATAAAAACAAACATACAATAAAGCATCCAAGCATAAATAACATTAACACACTGGTAGGAGTCCTTGAAGCTCCCAAAATCTGGTGATTAGTTTACCAAACATAAAGTGAACATAAAATGTACCAACAATTACTCCCAGCCATTACCCTAGTAGCTCGGAGCACCATGACCACTAAGGTTCCAATGTTCACTTGAACTTCCTGGGATCCGACAAACCCTTGCTGAAACTCCCCTCCACAATTCACCAGATCCAGAACCATATTAAATTCCAAAAGGAGGAATCCATTTCCCAATGGATCCCCCAGACCAATTTTTAACCAACTTCAAGGATCCCCCAAAACCGCACAAGATGTGGGATAAGTGAGGATGAAAACACCATGCAAGTTTACAACCAAGGTATACAACAGGTTAATAATGGAAAATATCCCATCATGAGGTCAGATATAGACAGTGATGGGCAATGCTGTGTTATATGCTGTAACAATAAATGAGAAGCCGCCTGCTCCTCTACAGCAGTTACAGACCGTCTCTCTAATCACCAGCTGCACATTAATCATAAGAAATGTAATATGTAGGTCTAGTATAAGCTGCCAACAGCCATAGGTGTATGTGCAGAAAACTGCAAGGTCTGCACCCCAGTCAGTCACGCTACCTACATACAATAGACAAGAGACAGGGCTGAAAAATGGGTCCATGATGTGTCCTCAAGAGCAAGGTGCAGCATCCCCCTAGGAGAACCTACTCACCGCTCCGCCATATGTTGCGTTATTAGTGCCCCACTCACCGCCTCACCATGTGCTGAGTTACTCCCCGAATATTTATTTTACATATGATAAAACATATATAGTTAGGCTCCAGGTAATCCACTCAGGCCTGTGCTATCCACCATCTTAGGTAATATACAACAGGATAGATATATCAGGCAGGACAGCATATAGGACTAAATGCTGCCATAGCTACAGAAATAAAGCACTGAGCTGGAAGTCATGTCCATACAATATGCATACCTCCCAACTGTCCCGGATTGACCGGGACAGCCCGATTCTGACCCCCTCCTCCCGCTGTCCCGGCGGGACACTATGTGTCCAGCAGTGAGATAAGCCGCCACACCCCCCATACACCCTATAGTTGCCCTCCCAGCGCTCCACTTTAGCTTATCACAGCAGAGCAATGACCTGCTGAGCAGTATTCCTCTATGCCAGCAGGACCTGTGATGAGGTCACAGGAGGGGAGGAGTTGGGTGTCACATGGTCAGGCTCCTCGTGCAGGTCTCTGTTGTGCTGAGCTGTGCTGTCGTTGTCATGGTGCTGGATGAGGGTAAGTTTATGTGAAGGGTCAGGAGGGATTTACAGTGTGGATGTAGCAGAGCTGTGTGTGTACAAGGTGTACGGAGTGGAGCCGTGTGTACGAGGTGTACGGAGCGGAGCCGTGTGTGTATGGGTGTACGGAGTGGAACCGTGTGTGTACGAGGTGTACGGAGCGGAGCCGTGTATGTACGAAGTGTACGGAGCGGAGCCGTGTGTGTACGGGGTGTACGGAGCAGAGCCGTGTGTGTACGGGGTGTACGGAGCAGAGCCGTGTGTGTACGAAGTGTACGAAGCGGAGCCGTGTGTGTGCGGGGTGTATGGAGCGGAGCCGTGTGTGTACGAGGTGTTCGGAGCAGAGCCGTGTGTGTACGAGGTGTGCAGAGCAGAGCCGTGTGTGTACGAGGTGTGCGGAGCAGAGCCGTGTGTGTATGAGGTGTGCGGAGCAGAGCCGTGTGTGTGCGAGGTGTGCGGAGCGGAGCCGTGTGTGTACGAGGTGTAGGGAGCGGAGCCGTATGTGTACAAGGTGTACGGAGCGGAGCCGTGTGTGTACGAGGTATACGGAGCGGAGCCATGTGTGTACGGAGCGGAGCAGAGCCGTGTGTGTACGGGGTGTAGAGAAGTGGAGCCGTGTGTGTATGGAGCGGAACCGCATGTGTACGAGGTGTACGGAACGGAACCGCATGTGTACGAGGTGTATGGTGCAAAGCTGCATGTGTACAAGGTTTACGGAGCGTGGCTGCGTATGTACGAGGTTTACGGAGTGAAGCCGTGTGTGTACTGAGTGGAGCCATGTGTGCGCGAGGTGTACGGAGTGGAGCCGTGTGTGCACGAGGTATACGGAGGGGAGCCGTGTGTGCGCGAGGTGTACGGAGCGGAGCCATGTGTGCGCGAGGTGTACGGAGCGGAGCCGTGTGTGCACGAGGTGTACGGAGCCATGCGTGTACAAGGTGTATAGTGAGGAGCATTCATACCTCCCAACTGTCCCAGACCCAGCGGGACAGTCCCGATTTTGAGAGAGAGTCTGCCCCGCTGTCCCTGTTGTGACCCGCACCACAATTGTGGGTTACCAGAGCAATGGGGTACTCAGAGCCGAGCCCATGGAAGTCTATGGGGTTGTCACAGGTAGCGGTGGCTCGGTCTGTGGCCCTGGCGGTCAGGCGTATGTTGGGGGGGTATATTTACAGGGGATAGGTGTATAACGGTTCGTGACGCCACCTGTAGTTCTCTGATCACTAAGACCAGCGCTGCTGTAGATCTCTGAGGGGATGGTGTGGCAGCTAGATGTCGGGTCCCCTACAGGTGGGACTGGTCCCTCAAAGTCTATGAAATTAATGATGTCGGGTGCAGATAAATAAGTCAGTCTCACACCATCCAGCGTCTTTCCATACCTTTTACTTGTCAGATGATAAGGCAGGTCCCAGGGAGGCTGGTCGGATGGAGGATGTGCTTTGAGGTAACGGCAGAGCAGTTTAGGGGCCTCCTTTAATTTCCAAGATGATGAGTTCAACCTGCATAGAGCTAAGTTCACTCCAATTTCTCCAAAGCTGTACTGCCCGGTCAGTTTTGTGGTCGGAGTCTTCCAGTGATGGAACTAGGTTCTTGCTTTTGTCGTGCACTGACTCAAAGTCCCTACTCCACTTGACCCCTGTTATGTACCGACACTCCAAGGCTGCTTTCTGCGACCTAAGGTCCAGTAAGACTCTGGTTTTTCTATCTCTACGCCTGAAGCTGTAGTGACACTTCGGTCTCCAGTGACCGGAGAACAATGCCGGATAATCCAATCCTTAAGGCACTTTGATAATTCTTTCCTCTGCGCCCTTCGCCCTGCTCAACTCTTACTATCAGCACTGACTAGGCTAGGATAAAATTCGGTTATCCGTACTAGCCTCCACTTTTGCACTGTCTCTCTGTATTGACAGGAATCTCGTTTCTCCAACAGGCACTAGTCCTGACTCCCTCCACACTCCGGAGAAGCCCTCAGACTCTCTGTGCTACAGGACACTCCCCTATACACCCCTGCTGGGTGTGTCTGAAGTGTATGTGAGTAATGTCGAGCTCTTAACCGTTACCTCTCCGCACATCCTCCAGGGTACTGTGTGTGCCTTCACACCAGGGCTACACATTCCCCCATGGTAAAATACAGCACTCCCGGGCTGTGAAATACAAGAAGACATTTTGTTTTTCATTAACAATAAACATTAAACTCTTCCCATCCGGGAGGTAAGAATTTCTTAAACGTTGCAATATGTACAGTAGGAAAATACAAAAAGTATTAAAGCATCAAGGCATTCAATATATACACAGTATTCTTGTGAAGGACCCGCACCAAACCTTCAACGTGGGTCCTGGGTGGGCTGCAGGACATCTGGCTGCAGACCTCGCTCAGTGCCACACCACACGGGTTTTCTGTTCAGAGGTAGTTGTGGTGGTTTCATGTAAAACCACTATTATGCACCGAAGCGCAACTATGTACAAAGATAAGTTCTGGGCTGGCACAGTCCTCAGCCTCTCAGTCCATGGCATAATAAAAGACACATATTGGTAATGCACAATACTATAACAATACTTTTTACAATATTCACATAAGATAACCTTTTCTGGGTTAAATTACATTATTTTACTTGAACTACTGTTGATATCGAATGGGTATTTTCCCTTTCGTGGTTCGCTCTGATCTACGTGGTGTAGCTTCAGGTATATTGGTCTGTAATCTATCTGCTCTGCGTAATGGCAAACTATAGAACTGTCTCAATCTTTCTATGGATCTGGCAAGCGTACTGATGGCTGGGCGGTGTGAGTCAGCTTCACCAGGGATCCCATAGCATGGGGCGCTGCTTCTGATGGTCCTTCTTGAGATTCTATAGGCTGGGGTGTTACTGGAATAGGTAACTCCTGAACTGGCTCCACTGGCACCATGGGCACAACTGGAGGTAGAACTTCCTCTTGTGACTGATAAAACTGCAACACCGGAATGATTACCGCATCTCCCAGTCTGGGCCAATCCGCAGGGAAATCTCCCAGATCCGTGTGTATGACCTCTTCTTTTCTTTCTTCTTGATTGATGACAGGGTTCTTTTCACAAAGCTTTAAGGGTTCTGGACACAATTTCAGATGGTCTCTGGACACAGTGGATATTGTTCTTCCTCCATCCTTACTGATGATACAAACTTTTCTGTTGTCATATTTGGAATCTTGTACGACGTAGGGTTCTTGTTCCCACTGGTTATCCAATTTGTGCATCTTCCTTTTTCTTTTCAATACTACTTCTCCAGGCATCAAAGGCTTGGCAGGAGCATTCCTGTTGTAAATATCTTCCTGTTTTTCCCGTGCCTTGTTGAGACTTTCTTCTACACAGACTTGCACTCGTCTGTATTGCTCTTGCCGATTGATGTCCCAGTTTTCAACGGCGTCATCTGCCTCCGGTTCTACCACTCCAAGTTCTAAATCCATTGGTAGTCTTCCGGGCCTTGCTCTCATAAGATAGGCTGGAGTGCAGTTAGTGGAACTTACAGGTATATGGTTATACAAGTCAACCAAATCAGGTAGTAAGTCCGGCCACCGATTTCTGTCTTCCAACGGTATGGATTTCAGCAAATCAAGGACAATGTGGTTCATTTTCTCGCAAAGGCCGTTGGTTTGAGGATGGTATGGTGTTGTTCTAATTTTCTTACACCCATACATGTGACAGAATTCCTTGAATAGGTCAGCCTCGAAAGCAGGTCCTTGATCAGTTAATACTTGCTCCGGATACCCATGCGGTCTGCAGAAGCTTGCTTGAAAGGTTCTTGCTGCCGTCACTGCTGTCTGATCCTTTACTGGAACAACCACCAGAAATCTAGAGTAATGGTCCACCATGGTCAGGGCGGATGAGTATCCAGATCTACTTGGCGACAATTTAACGTGGTCCAAGGCCACAATTTCCAAGGGACGAGTCGTCCGGATAGGCTGCAGGGGTGCCCTCTGACTACCGTAATCCTTTCTTCTGAGACCACAGGGTCCACAGTTCCGACACCACCTCTCGATGGAGCTGCGCATCCCTACCCAGTAGAACCGGCACCTCAACAGGGTCTCCAGCTTTCTCCAGCCAAAGTGTCCTGCTTGATCGTGGTATGCTTCCAACACCATTTGGACGTCTGCCTTGGGGACCACTATCTGCCAGACCATCTCGTGGGTCCTGGGGTTGACGTATCTCCTGCACAACTTCTCACGGTATAGGAACAACCGGCTTCTCTCGTTCCACAGGAGCTTTGCTGACATAGGTGCATCTTTTTCCAAGGAGGAACCTTCTTGTCTTAACAACTCCTTGATACGGCTGACCACTGGATCGCTGTCCTGAGTCTCCTTCCAGCTGTGATGGGGTAAGGGATTTAACGTTGCACCATACTGCTTTCTGTAGACTCGATGCTCGTGGACTACCCCATTTCGATGGAACGCAGGTAGCTCAATTTCTTCCAGGTCGTCCGATTCTTCTTCCGTGTCAGAGTCATGCGGCATTCGGGACAATGCGTCAGCATTAGCATTCTTTCGGCCTGCCCGGTACTTGATGGTAAACTGGTAATTGGACAACCGAGCCATCCAACGCTGCTCCATGGCGCCCAGCTTGGCGGTTTCCAGGTGCGTTAAGGGGTTGTTATCTGTAAACGCAGTGAACTGATTGGAGGCCAGATAATGCTTAAATCTTTCAGTAATGGCCCAGACCAGCGCCAGAAACTCCAGCTTGAAGCTGCTATAATTTTCCGGATTCCTCTCAGTTGGCCTGAGTTTTCTGCTGGCATATGCGATGACTTTTTCTTGGCCATTCTGCTTCTGACTGAGAACTGCTCCCAAACCTTCATTACTGGCGTCGGTGTACAGCAGGAACGGTTGGCTGTAGCCAGGATAGGTTAAGATCTCATCACCTGTAAGGATCTCTTTCATCTTTTGGAATGCTTCAGCCTGTTCTTTACCCCAATTAAAGGGAGGGTTTCTGCTCTTTAGGGATTGTCCTACTAGGAGGTCCTGTAAAGGGGCTGCCTTCTTCGTGTAATCTTTCACGAACCTTCTGTAGTAACCCGTGAGTCCCAGGAACTGTCGCACTTCCTTGAGGTTCTTCGGCTCCGGCCACTTCTGGATGGCAGTGACTTTCTCTGGGTCCGGCGCTACTCCTTCCGAACTGACGATGTGCCCCAAGTATTGTACCTTCTGTTTGAGTAGATGGCATTTTGAGGGTTTCAACTTCATCCCGTACCTGGACAGGGACTCAAATACTTCTGCCAGGTGCTTCAGATGGTCCTCATATGTCTTGGAATACACGATGACGTCGTCTAGGTATAGCAGCACGGTTTCAAAATTGAGATGTCCCAGGCAGTTCTCCATCACTCTCTGAAATGTTCCTGGGGCACTACTGAGCCCAAACGGCATTCTGTCGAACTCACAGAGCCCCATTGGGGTGGTGAAAGCCGTTTTCTCACGATCCTCCTCAGCCACAGCCACTTGCCAGTAACCACTAGTCAGATCGAGGGTAGAAAAGTAGTTAGCCGTTTTCAGAGCAGCTAATGATTCCTCTATACGTGGTAGCGGGTATGCGTCCTTATGTGTTATGCGATTCACCTGCCTGTAATCCACACACATTCTCAAGCTACCATCTTTTTTTCTAACCAGGACTAGAGGTGCTGCCCAGGGACTACAACTATCCCTGATTACTCCGGCTTCTTTCATATCTCGCAACATTTCTTTAGCCTTCTGATAATGGGCTGGGGGTATAGGCCTGTACCGCTCCTTGATGGAGGATGACTGCCTGTAGGGATATGATGTTGTACTCCCTTAATTATCCCAAAATCAAGTGGATGCTTGCTAAACACTTGGGCGTACTCTTGGACCACCCGTAATACCCCTTGCTTCTGGTGAGCGGGAGTGGTGTCCGTCCCAACATGGAGCTGCTGACACCATTCCGCCACCTGAGTTGCTGGGTCAATGTCCTCCGCTATCTGACAGGAGTCTAAGGACTCAGCCGGGAGAATAGAATTATTGTCGACAGCATGTAGTTTAGCAATGGTTGCATAACGGGGTAAGTTTACCTCATCATCTCCCCAATTGAGAAGCCGTACCGGTACTCTTCCATTCACCACTTCTACTACTCCCCTAGCAGTCATAAGTGTAGGTCTATGTTCTGAAGGGTGTGGTTCTACTACAGCTTGGTAGTTCTGTCCTCTCAGACCTATGGCTGCCCTGCACCAGATTATCATTTCACTCATTGGGGGTATCACAATGGGATTCGAGTCAGTGACCCGTACATTACCAATTTCGCCGTCTGTAAGCTTCGCTTGCTGCTGACACACCAGGGCCCGGATCTCTCTTTGGATTACTCCCTTCTGCCTTGGTCGGGCAATCTCAGCGAGCTGTTGGAGTAAGAACACAACTTCTCCCAGACAGTTACTGATAATGTTAGTACCCAAAATTATATTTAAACCGTTCTCCTCATTTACAGTCTTTACTACTAGAAGCCCCTGGTCTTTCAACTCCTCTCTGCCCACTTTCACATCCACACATTTGGTCCCGAGTACTTCTACAGGAAGACCATTAGAAGCGTACACGGTAAAGTCAGGGCTCGGGGGTTTAAGACTATCCATAGACCAGAACTTCGTATATAAGGCATCAGGTATTAGGGTCACCTGAGACCCAGTGTCTAACAATGCCGGAACTGCAATACCATCTAGAATGATAGACAGGTAGGGTCGTCCACCCACATACCTGCGGTTCCAGTCTAGGGGCCTGACGGGTCTCCTCCTGGGTGTTGGCCCTCGGACCCAGGTTCTGCCCGTTTAAAGGACACTGTGGAGACATATGACCTTTCCGGTTGCATCGGTAACAGGTGATCTCCCGACGAGGAGGGTGTTGATCAGAGGTCGCTCCTGGGGGTGGCGTTGTCCTCCTCCGAGGGGGCGACGTCTTCCTTCTTCTCCGGTTCATCCACGGAACGTCTTCTAGGCAGTCAGCTAATAAGATCTTCCCTTCTTCCTCTCTCCGCAGCTGCAGGGCACTCATCACAGCAGCCAGATTTTTAGTCAGCTGGCGCACCTCTGAGCGCAGACAGTCCAATTCACTAGGGGGTGTCACCTGCGTTTTTGTTTCTGCCACTAGCGAGGAAAAGGGGGGTGCCGCCGGTTCCAGAGTGACTTCACCCTGGTGTTGTTGAGTTGACACCTCAGGTTTGCCCAGGGGTCGCAACCCTTTTATTGCCATGTCCTTTAGGGCATCAAAGGTAGCATCAGGATGATCTAGGGACCACCAGTTTACAGTTCTGCGCTCCTCTTGGGATCTCAATCCCTGTATAAATTGCTCTTTCAACATCTTATTCTCATCGATAGCATTTAAATTATTAATCTGCTTAAGGGCTCTCAGGGCTCCTTGTAGTCGGCAAGCGTAGTCCCTGATGCTGTCACCTGGCTGCTGCGAACAGTGGTAGAAGGCCATCCGGAGATCCGTTTCTGTGCGGTCTTCAAATATGGCATGTAGTTTAAGGAGGATCGCAGGTACCGACTCCTGATCAACGGTATCCCAAGTCTCCACTTCCCTCTCAGCAGCGCCAGTTAGCTGCCCTATCAGCACAGCAGCTTTTTGTCTCTCGGGCATGGAGTACATTTCTAAGATGCTGCATAACTTCCGCTTGAAGCCTGCTAAAGTGCCTGGCTCACCGCTGTACTGGGGAAGCCATTTCGCCCCAGGCATATATGGGAGCGTTAGTGGCATGATCGGGACTACCGGACTGGGTGCGGGGCCTGCGCCCCCATCTGGCGCTACAATGCCAGGTGGTGCGGGATCGGGGCCTCCGGCTGGGGCCGCACTGTCGGCCGGTTGTTGTGACATCTTAGCGCCCCCTTGGTTAAACGGAGCCTACCAGTTTCAGAAGCTGCTATTTCACAGGCACAGCAGTGGGAACAGGACCTTCGTCGCAGGCGCTCTGATGTCAGAGCGTCCACTTCCTGTCGCAGGACCTGCCGCTGAATCAGAGCCGGGGGCGTGTCCAAGACTTTGCGCGCTCTTTCAGGTACGCCCACCTTCTTCTCCAGCGCCTTAGGGCGCGAATATGGCGGCAAATATGGCGGTATTTGGCGCCAAACAACAGCAACAGTCTTTTTCACCAAAACACTCCACAGGCACACAGGGCTCGCAATTTTGCGAGTTTCGTATCCTGTTCGTGACGCCAAGTTTTTGTTGTGACCCGCACCACAATTGTGGGTTACCAGAGCAATGGGGTACTCAGAGCCGAGCCCATGGAAGTCTATGGGGTTGTCACAGGTAGCGGTGGCTCGGTCTGTGGCCCTGGCGGTCAGGCGTATGTTGGGGGGGTATATTTACAGGGGATAGGTGTATAACGGTTCGTGACGCCACCTGTAGTTCTCTGATCACTAAGACCAGCGCTGCTGTAGATCTCTGAGGGGATGGTGTGGCAGCTAGATGTCGGGTCCCCTACAGGTGGGACTGGTCCCTCAAAGTCTATGAAATTAATGATGTCGGGTGCAGATAAATAAGTCAGTCTCACACCATCCAGCGTCTTTCCATACCTTTTACTTGTCAGATGATAAGGCAGGTCCCAGGGAGGCTGGTCGGATGGAGGATGTGCTTTGAGGTAACGGCAGAGCAGTTTAGGGGCCTCCTTTAATTTCCAAGATGATGAGTTCAACCTGCATAGAGCTAAGTTCACTCCAATTTCTCCAAAGCTGTACTGCCCGGTCAGTTTTGTGGTCGGAGTCTTCCAGTGATGGAACTAGGTTCTTGCTTTTGTCGTGCACTGACTCAAAGTCCCTACTCCACTTGACCCCTGTTACGTACCGACACTCCAAGGCTGCTTTCTGCGACCTAAGGTCCAGTAAGACTCTGGTTTTTCTATCTCTACGCCTGAAGCTGTAGTGACACTTCGGTCTCCAGTGACCGGAGAACAATGCCGGATAATCCAATCCTTAAGGCACTTTGATAATTCTTTCCTCTGCGCCCTTCGCCCTGCTCAACATTTACTATCAGCACTGACTAGGCTAGGATAAAATTTGGTTATCCGTACTAGCCTCCACTTTTGCACTGTCTCTCTGTATTGACAGGAATCTCGTTTCTCCAACAGGCACTAGTCCTGACTCCCTCCACACTCCGGAGAAGCCCTCAGACTCTCTGTGCTACAGGACACTCCCCTATACACCCCTGCTGGGTGTGTCTGAAGTGTATGTGAGTAATGTCGAGCTCTTAACCGTTACCTCTCCGCACATCCTCCAGGGTACTGTGTGTGCCTTCACACCAGGGCTACACATCCCGGCTTGGAGCTTACTTTTCCCGTGGACACAGGAGTACACGGCGGAGCCCTGAGGAGCACATTAAAACTCAGCTCTTTCTTTTCCTCAGTACCAGTCAGTGTGCCCACAGTACCAGCCTGTTATGTTTTGGTAGCTGAGGAGAGCAGCAAAAACGGCAATACACCAGAGAGGTTGGAATCTACTGGATTGCAGTACCCTGACTAACCACCACAACTAAAGGCAGCCGTGGAGCGTTCCTACGTTGGTCCTAGATGCCTCGTCACAGCCTGAGAGGTTAACTACACCTAAAGATAGAAAGAGGAAAGCTATCTGCGCCGGAGCAGATCCCCAAAGAACATAGGAAGCCCCCAAACATGTAATGGTGGTTAGACAAGAGGAAATACAGACACAGACAGAAAATAGTATGAGCAAACGTTGGGGCCCAATCTGCCTAGACAGAAAAGGATAGGAAGGATACTTACTGCAATCCAAAAACCCTAAAAAAAAGCCAACGCTACTAATTGCAAAAACACCTGAGATCACACGACCTCTACCACCTAAATTAGTTCTCTGGTGTAACAAAACTAAGCCGCAGCCACTGAAAAAACTGGAAAAGGCAAATGAACAAACAGTGGCTCCAGAGGAACCGAGAGGAGCCCAAGCCCCCGGGGAGGGGAACCTGGCCAACCTCACAGAAATGCAGAGAAATATGCAAATGGAAAGCACAAAAACAAAAAACAGAAAATATCTTATCTGAGAGCAGGAGAAGAGGCAAGACTCAGCAAGCTTCCAAGTGAACCAGGAAACAATGTTGAGACAAGAACAATTGATCACCGGCAACCATGATGGGAGGGAACCTCCCTTATATCAGACCAGTCTGTGAATCCTGATTGCCAATCCTCATTGAATGGTTCAGTACTGTTTGTAACCACCAGAGGGAGCTTCTGCTCAGAATTCATTTCTAAAACATTCACAACACCAGCCACTGATCCCATAATGCAAGCCACTGTGCCCTCAGTACCAGTAAGTGTGATCAGCAGTGCTAAATGGGTGTAGTTAGGGCGTGGACATGGGTGTGATTAGTTGTGAAACTGGTGTGGTCAGGGGTGTGGCCTAAAATTTGCCACGGCGCACATAGCACGCCGCAACCTCCGTCCCTCTTTGCCATCTTCAAAAGTTGGGAGGTATGCAATATGTACAGCCAGTAAAACAATCTGTATACACAGGATCTTTATACACAGCATGATCTGTATATAGCAGAGTGAGGAGTGATACCTGTACCACAGGTCTGTACACATAAGTATACAGCACAGGAATGGAGCCTTTACACATATAACATATATATAGTGAGAGTAACCTGGTTACACTGGATCTGCACATAGCATCAGTATGTAGCAGAAATGAGGTCACATACAGGTCACCAGACTCCATAACTGTGAAAGGGGGATAATCAGCACACAGCAGGGTCAGTATACACTGCACGAACATGAAGTGCAGCCTCTCATCATCATACATATACCATCCCCTGACAGTTCCCCTCTCACCAGTGTCTCTAGTACATGTGACTGCCCAGCTCCACCATAATAATGGCAGACACTGTATGTGTCAATGCTCTGTCCTATCATGTATATACCCAGAACTCATGAAGACTCTGTATAATACAGCAGTAATGTGATATAACAGCCATGTCTGCAGGGAGGTTACACAAAAGGTGCCCTCTGCCGTGTGTGAGGAAAATGTATGAAGCACATGAGGAACATAGTAACTACAAGAATTTCTGAGGTAATATTGATCCCATATATAATGTAGGAGATAATACTACACTAGCTCATGATGTGAGGTGAATGTGCTCCTATCATCTGTAATGTGAGGTGATGACCGCAGTATTATGCTCCCTGAAACTGCAGACATGCTTCCTCCAGTTCATCCTGTGAAAGAAAGTGGGAGAGAGTCAGATTTCCTCTTCTATATAAGCCCCACCATCCTCACAGTAACACACCAGGCACAGACATACTGTGCTTCTTACCCTTAAAGCTACATCACTCTTGCTAAAAATCTACACAACTATATCAACAAAGCAGCAGGAGTTAAAGGTCCACCCATCCCCAAGTCATGTCCTCCTCCATTTATGGCTCCAGTGGTTTATTTTTGGTCCTGAGTGTCACTGGACTTAGATACAGCAGTATTTAGCCAAAAAATTCTAAAAATACAGCCACACATTTTTCGGTGTGGTATCTGCGTGCTAGCTCATATTTGTGCGCGCTCAAAGTTTAGCCAGTTTACGGCTGTTTTCTTTTTAGGTCCTGTGTGTCACTGGAATTATATACTGCATTATTTAGCACAAAAAAAACTTAAAAATACATTTGTAGTATGATATTTTCATGCCAGCTCATATCTGTGTGTGCTCAAAGTTTGGCCAGTTTTTGGCTGTTTTCTTTTCTGGTCCTGGGTAGTGTTGAGCATTCCGATACCGCAAGTATCGGGTATCGGCCGATATTCGCTGTATCAGAATTCCGATACTTAGTTCCGATACTTTTCATATATCGTATACCGGAATCGGAAGTTCCCATAATTCTTTGAGAGGCAGTGTGATTTTCTTCAGCCAATGAGGAATCCGAAGAAGTGTGGGCACATCCTGTAATGCTGCGGTCATGTTAACTAATGGCATGGCTGTGATTGGCTGCTGAAATAATGTCAGAATGCACTATAAAAGGCGCCGCCGCCATTTTAGCTTCACTGTGCTGTGAATAAAGTTAGGGACAGAACGCTGCTCTGCTGACTCTGAGGGACAGTTACAGATAGCGTTTTT
Source organism: Oophaga sylvatica (assembly GCA_033576555.1). Classification (NCBI taxonomy): domain Eukaryota; kingdom Metazoa; phylum Chordata; class Amphibia; order Anura; family Dendrobatidae; genus Oophaga; species Oophaga sylvatica. The sequence goes on from JARQOD010002070.1 coordinate 74,444, forward strand.
GTGAATTGCAGTGTAGGCAGGCTATTTGAGAAACCGCTGTGTAAATCATCCTTTTTCCTTGCAGTGTTGTTTTCACAGCTCTGTGCAAGGTGTGTGTTTGTGAGTGCAGGTGACGCTGCAGTTTGCTCTGCATCCAACGCTGTTTATAGGCATCTGCACGTGTCACTCACAGACTCTTTTTTTTTTTCTTTAGTGTAATTGGTGCTGCTCCATTCAATTGAAATTATAGTGTGATGCGCTTCCATCCGTATACAATACATTGGTTGCAAACACTATAGAAGTACACAAAGGAGCCTTTCAGAGATAGTGAACAGTTGTGTGCAGTGTTCACTGTAGTCTGTGAGTTTTTTTTTTGAGTGCAGATCACGCTACAGTTAGTTCTTCAACCACTGCTGGTTGGCGTCTGCTGAGCGTGTGTCACTACCTCATCCTTGACATTTTTGTCTAATTGGTGCTGCTCCATTCTATTTCAAAAAACTCAAATCTATTAGTGTGACACGCTTCCATCCGTATACAATACATTGGTTGCAAACACTATAGAAGTACACAAAGGAGCCTTTCAGAGCTAGTGAACAGTTGTCTGCAGTGTTCACGGCAGTCTGTGAGGTTTCTTTTTTTGAGTGCAAATCACGCTATAGTTAGTTCCACAACCACTGCTGGTTTTAGTCTGCTGAGCGTGTGTCACTGCCTCATCCTTGACATTTTTGTCTAATTGGTGCTGCTCCATTCTATTTCAAAAAACTCAAATCTATTAGTGTGACGCGCTTCCATCCGTATACAATACATTGGTTGCAAACACTATAGAAGTACACAAAGGAGCCTTTCAGAGCTAGTGAACAGTTGTCTGCAGTGTTCACGGCAGTCTGTGAGGTTTCTTTTTTTGAGTGCAGATCACGCTACAGTTAGTTCTTCAACCACTGCTGGTTTTAGTCTGCTGAGCATGTGTCACTGCCTCATCCTTGATATTTTTGTCTAATTGGTGCTGCTCCATTCTATTTCACAAAACTCAAATCTATTAGTGTGACGCGCTTCCATCCGTATACAATACATTGGTTGCAAACACTATAGAAGTACACAAAGGAGCCTTTCAGAGCTAGTGAACAGTTGTCTGCAGTGTTCACGGCAGTCTGTGAGGTTTCTTTTTTGAGTGCAAAATCAGGCTACAGTTAGTTCTCAACCACTGCTGGTTTTAGTCTGCTGAGCGTGTGTCACTGCCTCATCCTTGACATTTTTGTCTAATTGGTGCTGCTCCATTCTATTTAAAAAACTCAAATCTATTAGTGTGACGCGCTTCCATCCGTATACAATACATTGGTTGCAAACACTATAGAAGTACACAAAGGAGCCTTTCAGAGCTAGTGAACAGTTGTCTGCATTGTTCACGGCAGTCTGTGAGGTTTCTTTTTTTGAGTGCAGATCACGCTACAGTTATTATTCAACCACTGCTGGTTTTAGTCTGCTGAGCGTGTGTCACTGCCTCATCCTTGACATTTTTGTCTAATTGGTGCTGCTCCATTCTATTTCAAAAAACTCAAATCTATTAGTGTGACGCGCTTCCATCCGTCTACAATACATTGGTTGCAAACACTATAGAAGTACACAAAGGAGCCTTTCAGAGCTAGTGAACAGTTGTCTGCAGTGTTCACGGCAGTCTGTGAGGTTTCTTTTTTTGAGTGCAGATCACGCTACAGTTAGTTCTTCAACCACTGCTGGTTTTAGTCTGCTGAGCGTGTGTCACTGCCTCATCCTTGACATTTTTGTCTAATTGGTGCTGCTCCATTCTATTTCAAAAAACTCAAATCTATTAGTGTGACGCGCTTCCTCCGTATACAATACATTGGTTGCAAACACTATAGAAGTACACAAATGAGCATTTCAGAGCTAGTGAACAGTTGTCTGCATGTTCACGGCAGTCTGTGAGGTTTCTTTTTTTGAGTGCAGATCACACTACAGTTAGTTCTTCAACCACTGCTGGTTTTAGTCTGCTGAGCGTGTGTCACTGCCTCATCCTTGACATTTTTGTCTAATTGGTGCTGCTCCATTCTATTTCAAATAACTCAAATCTATTAGTGTGACGCGCTTCCATCCGTATACAATACATTGGTTGCAAATACTATAGAAGTACACAAACGAGCTTTTCAGAGCTAGTGAACAGTTGTCTGCAGTGTTCACGGCAGTCTGTGAGGTTTCTTTTTTTGAGTGCAGATCACGCTACAGTTAGTTCTTCAACCACTGCTGGTTTTAGTCTGCTGAGCGTGTGTCACTGCCTCATCCTTGACATTTTTGTCTAATTGGTGCTGCTCCATTCTATTTCAAAAAACTCAAATCTATTAGTGTGACGCGCTTCCATCCGTATACAATACATTGGTTGCAAACACTATAGAAGTACACAAAGGAGCCTTTCAGAGCTAGTGAACAGTTGTCTGCAGTGTTCACTGCAGTCTCTGAGGAATAAGCACACTTAGGCCTTATAACTTTTCTGCCTTTCTTTATCAATCTACCAAGATGAAGAAGGCAGGGAGTAAGGCACGTGGTCGTGGGTGTGGAGTTTCAGCAGGGAGAGGACGTGGGGATTCTGTGGCTGCTGCCGCCCCCCGTGACACAGCATCCACCAGTTTTCCCCGTGAGTAGTGTTGAGCGATACTGCTAGATATTTAAAAATATCGGATCGGAATGGTATCGCCGATATCACTAAATATCGTCGATATCCGATTCCGATACCGGAAGTCCCATGTAAGTCTATGGGAACCAAATATCGACATTAAAAAAAACCATTCTTGCCTTGTTGGTTAATTGTACATGAAGGAAAACAACAAAGACTAATGTAGAATGTATTGGGGGAGGTTGAGGAGACAATAAAGGCATACATGTTTAACCCAATGCATTGGAATAGCATTAATATATTTTTTTTTGGAAATACGTTTGGATTGACTAACAAATTGACAATGTTGTTAACCTTTTTTCTATTTTGGCAAATATGTATGTTTCACAACTTCCATGCTCTTCACCTTTTTAACTTTTGCCAGTGCCACACTTTCTCCTTCATAATCTTCAGCAGCAGCATCATCTTTCTCATCAAATTATTCTTCATCTTCACCTTTTTAATCTTCTTCTTAAACTTCTTGCTATTCATGTTTTTGTTTACATTACTCATATTGTTATTATTAAACTAATTAATCTTCTTCATATTCAAATTCTTCATCTTCTTCCTCTTCATCTTCTTCATCATATTCTTATTTGTGACAGAGATTCCTGTACTTGTAATCTGTAAAAGTATGAATTGTTCATCCTTCCGTTCTTGCTGTCACAAAAGATTTAAATTACAACAGTATTTGTCCGTGTTCAGTTTAGCCTGCAGCAGCAGGCATTTTCCAGGGGCACCACGAGGAGGAACGTACTCACCCCCATACACTGCTTAGTCTTCTTCTGCTTAGAATTTAGAGCATATATTTTGCTCTTCATTTTGGTCTTATACTTCATGTTCTTCTGCTTTTTGATCTTCTGCTTATTGTTCTTCTGTCTCTTGTTCTGTATCTTGTAGTTTTTCTTAACTTTCTTTGTCCTGTTGGTGAACTTCTTCTGGGTAATCTTTTATTTTTTCTTTGTGATGGTGTTCAGGCTGGTTGGCTTCATGCTCGTCGTCCTTGTTGTCATCATCTTCTTCTGGGTGGTCTTTAAGGTCGTCTAATTTCCGAGAACCAGCTGACGTTACTGGAACCCTGACGGGTATCAGATGGAGCAAGAGACAATGGAAGTAACGAGGACCAGCTGACTGTGCTGGAACCCGGAGGGGCAGCAGAAGGAAAAGAGGCAATGTCACAACCGAGTACCAGCTGACGTTACTGTGACACGGTTACTAAGCAGGAGGTACCTGTGCTCCAAAGCACTACCAAGGACCAGCAGACGTTGGTGGAACTCGGATACGGAGATGGAGGCACCTAGGCCAAAGGCACTGGGGAGAACCAGTTGACGGTACTGGACCCCGGACGGGTTGCAGAAGGAAAAGAGGCAATGTCACAACCGAGTACCAGCTGACGTTACTGTGACACGGTTACTAAGCAGGAGGTACCTGTGCTCCAAAGCACTACCAAGGACCAGCAGACGTTGGTGGAACTCGGATACGGAGATGGAGGCACCTAGGCCAAAGGCACTGGGGAGAACCAGTTGACGGTACTGGACCCCGGACGGGTAGCAGAAGGAAAAGAGGCAATGTCACAACCGAGTACCAGCTGACGTTACTGTGACACGGTTACTAAGCAGGAGGTACCTGTGCTCCAAAGCACTACCAAGGACCAGCAGACGTTGGTGGAACTCGGATACGGAGATGGAGGCACCTAGGCTAAAGGCACTGGGGAGAACCTGTTGACGGTACTGGACCCCGGACGGGTAGCAGAAGGAAAAGAGGCAATGTCACAACCGAGTACCAGCTGACGTTACTGTGACACGGTTACTAAGCAGGAGGTACCTGTGCTCCAAAGCACTACCAAGGGCCAGCAGACGTTGGTGGAACTCGGATATGGAGATGGAGGCACCTAGGCCAAAGGCACTGGGGAGAACCAGTTGACGGTACTGGACCCCGGACGGGTAGCAGAAGGAAAAGAGGCAATGTCACAACCGAGTACCAGCTGACGTTACTGTGACACGGTTACTAAGCAGGAGGTACCTGTGCTCCAAAGCACTACCAAGGACCAGCAGACGTTGGTGGAACTCGGATACGGAGATGGAGGCACCTAGGCCAAAGGCACTGGGGAGAGCCAGTTGACGGTACTGGACCCCGGACGGGTAGCAGAAGGAAAAGAGGCAATGTCACAACCGAGTACCAGCTGACGTTACTGTGACACGGTTACTAAGCAGGAGGTACCTGTGCTCCAAAGCACTACCAAGGACCAGCAGAAGTTGGTGGAACTCGGATATGGAGATGGAGGCACCTAGGCCAAAGGCACTGGGGAGAACCAGTTGACGGTACTGGACCCCGGACGGGTAGCAGAACGCACCCATGAAAATGTAAGTTGACAGGATGCAAGCCGTCCGCAGTTACCGAATCACACAGTCCTACAGTGGGTGCATGTCCTATTGTCACAATGGAAACAGCCTTTATTTACATATCCCACAGCACACATAGGAATCACCTAAACTGCAGGCACCATAGAGTCGGCTAACCCGAATGCAACACGACAGCACAACTTATTGGAGGATAATTGACGTTCACACTGCCAGGAAACAGCTGTCGTGCTGTAACCAGGCTGGCCAGGAGTCAGTACCCCTACCAATTACTTACGAGCAACAAATGGCGGTGTTGTAGCCCAGGGAGTAGAGTTCAGGTGGTAGAAAGATGAAAATAACAGGAGACATGGAAAACGTTGCCAAACAGTTATTTAATCTGAAAACAGACAGGCAAATTCAGGTGAGATCCATGCCTTGTTCATTTTCAGAAAAGTAAGCCGGTCTACATTCTCTGAGGATAGTCGCATGCGACGGTCTGTTACTACACCACCTGCAGCACTAAAGACGCGCTCAGATAATACACTGGCAGCAGGGCAAGCCAGCACCTCCAATGCATACTGGCTAAGCTCTGGCCATGTATCCAACTTAGAGACCCAAAATTTGAAAGGGGAAGAGGCATCTGGGAGTACACTTAGAGGGAAAGCCAAGTAGTCTGTCACCATCTTACGGAAACGTTTCTTCCTGGTGACTGGAGCCGTCTCGGATGGTGTAGACCTTGCTGGCGCTGTCACAAAACTTCGCCACATTTGTAACATACAGCTCTTGCCCTGTGCAGAGGCGCTGCTTGTGCTCCCTCTTGTTGTAGAGGTGTCTACACTGCCTCGACGCACAGAGCTGCTTTGTAAAGCAGTAGCAGCAGCAGCAGCTCTCTCGGCTGGAATGTACAACAGTATGGATTGCACCAGTGTGTCTTGGTACTCCTGCATTTTACGGTCCCGGTTCACCGGTGTGATGAGGGTTTGTAAGTTGTCCCGGTAGCGAGGGTCTAGGAGGGTGTACACCCAATAATCTGACGTGGTGAGAATGTGGGCGATGCGGCGGTCGTTTCTCAGGCACTGAAGCATGAAATCAACCATGTGCTGCAGACTCCCAACTGGCCAACAAAGGCTGTCCTCTGGAAGAGGCGTCATCTCTGCCTCCTCTGCATCACCCCACCCTCGCTCTACATACTGACTAGAGCGTTGTGTACCTCCCTCTGTAGGGATTTCTTCCTCCTCCATTGACTCCTCCTCCTCCTCCTCATCCTCCTCACAAAGTGAGCCCTGCCCAGCCCTTTGTGAGGAACCACGTTGCGATGACTGTCCTGAAGGTAATTGAATTTGTGACTCCTCATCCTCCACCTCTTCCAAAACATCTTCCTTTAGTGCTTTCAGTGATTTCTGAAGCAGGCAAATAAGGGGGACAGTCATGCTGACTAGTGCATCATCTGCACTCGCCATCCGCGTTGAGACATCAAACGCACGCAAAACGTCGCAGATGTCCTTCATAGAGGCCCACTCAGTAGTGGTGAAGTGTGAACGGCGCAAATTGCGAGTTGATTGCGCCTGTTGCAGCTGATACTCCATTACTGCTGCCTGCTGCTCACACAACAGCTCCAACATATGTAACGTGGAATTCCACCTGGTGGGTACATCACATATGATGCGATGTTCAGGAAGGCGAAATCTGACTTGCAGAGCTGCAATGCGGATCTGGCCATGCTGGAACGTCGCAAGTGAGCGCACTCTAGGCGGACCTTGTGCAGCAGTGCATCAAGATCCGGATAGTCCCTCAAAAACTCTGCACGACCAAGTTGAGCACATGTGCCAGACATGGTATGTGAGTGAGATTGCCAAGGCCCAGAGCTGCCACCAGATTTCGGCCATTGTCACACACTACCAAGCCTGGCTGGAGATTAGCTGACAAAAACCACACGTCGCTCTCCTGCTTGATGGCATCCCAGAGCTCCTGCGCTGTGTGGCTTCGATTCCCCATGGAAATTAATTTCAGGACGGCCTGTTGAAGTTTGGCCACGGCTGTGCTCATATCGGTCGCAACAGGTAAGCGTTCACGGGTCCATGTGGAGGTATACCGTGACGGCTCGTGCAGCGATGATTCTGAGGAACTGGAGTAGGAGGAGGAATCAATGTGTACAGACTGGATTCCTGCAATCCTTGGAGTTGGCAGAACACGTACAGCGCCACTGGCAAGATCTGTACCCGGCTCCACAACATTGACCCAATGAGCAGTGAGGGAAAGGTATCGTCCCTGGCCATGGGTACTGGTCCACGCATCGGTGGTCAGGTGGACCCTGCTACTGACGGCGTTTAGTAGCGCATGTTTAATGTTTCCCTCGACATGTTTTTGCAGAGCAGGGACGGCTTGCCTGCTGAAATAAAATCGGCTTGGCACATTATATTGTGGGACTGCCAATGCCATAAAGTTCCTGAAACTGTCAGTCTCCACCAGCCTGAATGACAGCATTTCAAGGGACAGGAGTTTTGCAATGCCAGCATTCAGAGCCTGTGCTTGTGGATGGTTTGCCGAGTATGGCCGTCTTTTATCCCATGCCTGTGGTACCGATGGCTGTTTTTTGTTCTGGGAGTGTGACGATGACTGTGAACTTGCTGCTGTGGGTGGAATAACAGTTTGTCTATGGACAACAGTGACCGAAGTTCTTCCATGGAGATCCTGTGAGGAAGCCGAACCAGGTGTGTGTGAGAAGGAGGTAGAGGCTCCAACACGACCTGAAGATGTAGGTGCTGCTGTAGGTTGGCCTACATCTCCAGTGTGTCTTTGTACTCAGCTACGTGCTTTGTCCGTACATGTTTCCACATATTTGTGGTATCAGGTTACTAAATATTTTTACCTCTTTTAACTTTTTGCTTACACAGCTTGCATTGAACATAGCAAATATCATCTACAAGTCTGTCAAAAAAGGACCACGCAGTGCAAGTCATGGGAGCGCCAATTTTGACATTTCTAAGAGAACTGCTCCAACAGGTGCCAAACTGGAGGCTACAGGCAAGCGATCTGCAGCCTACCTCTCCCTCCTCTTTGTACCGTTGGGACAATCTCTTCCTCAGAGCTGCTCCACCACCTTCCTGTTGCTCACGCCATGTTGGGTCTCGGACTTCATCATCTCCACTACCCTCTTCCAACACCTGCTGCTGTTGGATGGTCTGGGCAGCACCATGCTCCACAAAACCTGGCACCTGAGTCTCATCATCATCATAAGATGAGTTCTGCGGTTTTGCTGTCCATCGGCACTGGCTCACCCGCCTCTTCAGATTGAGAGAGACACAGCTGTTGCGCATCACTGCATACTCCCTCTTCTTCAAATTGCAGAATGCTGCTTGCCTTGCCCGTGTTTGCGAGCCAACAGATTCTGAGAACAGAAGCAGAGACTCAGCTGGCTCCTGCACAGAACTCTCTGACTGCTGGGCCAATTTGACAGGCGGTGAACAGACAGATGGTTTGCTCAACAGTGTTGTGTTCCTGAGAGGAGGTGGAAGGAATTGAAGTGATGCATTGGCTGCCATCCAACCAACAACGGCTTCAATTTGTTCTTCCCGCAGCAGGGGGGCACGCCGAGCTCCTACCAAAGTGCGCATAAAGGAACGCTCATGGGTAAACTGGTGGATGCTGTGTCACTGAGGGCGGCAGCAGCCCAGAATCCCCCACGTCCTCTCCCTGCTGAAACTCCACGGCCACGACCACGTGCCTTACTCCCTGCCTTCTTCATCTTGGTAGATTGATAAAGAAAGTCAGAAAGTTATATAAGGCCTAAGTGTAGTTATTATGCAGAGACTGAAGTGAACACTGAAACACAAAACTGTTCACAATCTGTGAAAGGCTACTCCTTTGTCTACTTCTATAGTGTTTGCAACCAATGTATTGGATACGGATGGAAGCGCGTCACACTAATAGATTATATTTATTTTTAAATGGAATGGAGCAGAACCAAAATTTGGGGAGAAATGAAAAGGATGAGGCACTGAGACACGCTCAGCAGAGTACAAGCAGCAGTGCTTGAACAAGTAACTGGAGCGTGTTGTGCACTCAAAAAATAAAAAACACAGACTGAAGTGAACACTGAAACACAACTGTTCACAATCTGTGAAAGGCTACTCCTTTGTCTACTTCTATAGTGTTTGCAACCAATGTATTGGATACGGATGGAAACGCGTCACACTAATAGATTATATTTATTTTTAAATGGAATGGAGCAGAACCAATTGGAGAGAATGAAAAGGATGAGGCACTGAGACACGCTCAGCAGAGTACAAGCAGCAGTGCTTGAACAAGTAACTGGAGCGTGATGTGCACTCAAAAAATAAAAAACACAGACTGAAGTGAACACTGAAACACAACTGTTCACAATCTGTGAAAGGCTACTCCTTTGTCTACTTCTATAGTGTTGCAACCAATGTATTGGATACGGATGGAAGCGCGTCACACTAATAGATTATATTTATTTTAAATGGAATGGAGCAGAACCAATTGGAGAGAAATGAAAAGGGGTGAGGCACTGAGACACGCGCAGCAGAGTACAAGCAGCAGTGCTTGAACAAGTAACTGGAGCGTGATGTGCACTCAAAAAATAAAAAATCACAGACTGAAGTGAACACTGAAACCAACTGTTCACAATCTGTGAAAGGCTACTCCTTTGTCTACTTCTATAGTGTTTGCAACCAATGTATTGGATACGGATGGAAGCGGTCAACACTAATAGATTATATTTATTTTAAATGGAATGGAGAGAACCAATTGGAGAGAAATGAAAAGGATGAGGCACTGAGACACGCTCAGCAGAGTACAAGCAGCAGTGC